>FXXK01001915.1:15000-87588 GCA_900184695.1 Betula pendula
TAGCAAGCGAACTTGGAAGCCACAATGGGAAGAGCACACTGGAACCGGCTAGATCTAAGCTGCTTCGGTGAATTAAGCACCACCATGACGTTTGGTGAGAGAGGTATCTGGCAATGAAGGCATAGACCATATTGCAACATGGTTTGCAACAAGATTTGGGATTCTCCATAGACAAAATGAGGGTACTAAGTATGGAGATCCAGAGGAAACCATAGATTTAACGCATTGCCAAAAAAGGGAGCATATGGGATGGCGGCGCGTGCAACACACACACACGCCTGAGAGGCGTGTAAAGTGCATGTGTGCCGATGGAGAAGTCCAAATGAAGGGTTAGAGATCGGAGATGAAGGAAGGTTGGCATGTATGTGGAGAACGTAATGGAAACGCAAGAGATCTAGCCTGCAGGATGTAGACCAAACAAGAAGAAAAGAGGGAGGAAAAAAAAAAAGAAAGAGGAGAAAATGAAGAAAGAAAAGTGGAGGAGAAGAAGCAAGGAGCTGAGCTCTTCCCTCTTCCCTAATGAGCAGGAGTGAGGGAAGATCAAGGCTTCAGGGTAGAGGAAAGAACACAAAAGGAAAGATACAGATGCTCTATGAAAAGAGTAATGATATATGTCACTCCCATGTCTCCATTATGTCCACCCAAAACTAATATGACTTTTAAATTCACCATTGGATTTGTGATGGACTACTATTGAATTTTGATTCATTAATGGTGATTTTAAAAGCCATATTAATTCTAGATGGACACAAGGATAACATGAGAGTAACATATATCAGTACTTCTTTGAAAGAGTTTCGTAGGAGAGAGACTATTTCGGAAGGGGATTGTTGAGTGATTAACTCTTTTATATTCAATCAATATAAAATAAGTTCATATGTTAAAATAGAAGTTCTATTAAGTCCTTAACAAACTGTTGAATGTTGATTGTACACTACAATAATTTTGGTCTTTAGCGATGACTTTAATATCGATGACAGAAAAGTCGTTGCTGATAACTAGGGGTGAGTAAAACCCGCTCGTACCCACAAAACTTGCCTACCCCGAAAATCCCAGATTTTGTATGTTTTTTTCGGATACGGTTTGATTTTTTACATACCCGTCTGGGTCAGATCGTGTATCGGTATTGTTTTGAAAATTCGGGTTTAACCCGACCCAACCCGCGCATAACCCTAATGGTATAAAACCATATTTTTCACCAAAAAAACCTAATTCCTACTCTTCTGTAAACTTGCAGCCTTCATCTCCTTCTTTTCCTGCCACTCCCCGTAAGCCCCAACTCCTTCTCTTCCCATTCTCCTTCTTTTCCTGCACTCCTGTAGCCGTCTCAAGTTGAAAGATGAGACTCTCATATCTCTAGTTCCATCTCGCTCTTCTTCTTTGCCCAGGCTGTCTCTCGCCGTCACGTGGCCACACCGCTCGTCCCTCACGGTTTATTGCTTGAGTGCATCAATTAACTAGATCAGATTTGACGGCCAAACCGCTCGTCCCTCACGATTTATTGCCTAAGTGCATCAGATCTGATCAGATCAGATATAATCTATCAAATATGAATTATTTGATAGATCAGATCTTATCTGATCAAATTTGATGAGATTTGATCTGATTTATGTTTGATTGGTTAATACCCGATCCGCCCCACCCTCGATCCCCTCCACCATACCCGATACCCAGCGGATTAGAATTTCAAGTTGCGGGTTGCGGGTTCAAATTTTCAAATCCGAGCACTCCGGGCCGGGTATCGAATATCCGTGATACTTGGCCTGATCTGACCTGTGCTCACCTTTACTGAAAACTTGTTATCCATGATGACATTTTGTTGTTGTCACTAATAATCAATTATCTCCAACAACATTTTATATCCATCACTGATAAATTAAAAATTGTTGATAACAACGAAGACAATTAGGTTGTCATAAATATATGCGCAAGAGATTGTTGGAAGTTTTTTGTAATGACATACTACTTTTACCAACAACAAAGGTCATCATTAATAGTAAAACATATATGCAACGACTGTGATCGTTGCGGATAAGTAGATATCCACGACAACCGGATGTTGTTATCAGGGATACCATACTTAAATTTAAAAAAAGAAAAAAGAAAAAAAAGGAGCCTTTATCTAATACTCATCTACGACGACTTTTAGAAGTCGTTGCTGATAAAAGCCTATCAGAGATGACTATTATAGTTGTTGCTGATAAGTGATAGCCTACTAAAAATATGAACATTTATGTGTATGTATAAGTATACAATTATATTAATATATTAACATATATATAAAAATAAGAACATTATATTAATATTAATATGTAGATGACATTTTGTGTGTATATATATATATATTCCAGCAAAAAAAAAAAAACATAATATATTAATTTTTTTTAATTTATTTACGAAAAATATAAGTGATGACTTATCTCAGTCGTCGTGAATGAGAAGATCATCAGCGATGACTACTTATAGTCGTCGCTGTTAACGCTGAAAATAAGCGAGATAAAAAACAACTAGGCCGAAAGAGAGAAAGAAGCTCTGAGGGTCTGAGGCCGATCCTTTGAACCTAGAGTAAAGATACTCTTAGGCTTGGGCTGAATGAACAGTAATTCAGCCCCGGCCTAATTTTGTGTTTTTGGACTCCATTATTAAAAAAATAATTTTTTTTTTTTTTAATCTCATACAGTCTGGACTGAATTACTGTTCATTCAGTCTAGTCTGATGTATATCACCTGATCTTGAACCTATGTGCAAAAATTTCGGTACTGCTATACTTTAAGTCGCTGGAAAAGTACGTACACTAATGGAACCCTACATGTAGCAGAACACAGGTAGTGCTATACTTCAACGGTCTTTCGGCCTATCTAATATGGGGCCAGGCCTAGGCAGTTAATTACATGATTGTTAAATATATCGTCACTCCAATTCGGAACATTATGCCCAAAACAAACTTAATGGAGCTCAGGCCCATCCAACTATAGTCTAGGCATAAGCTGGGCCTAAATCTTGTGTAAAACATAACATTTTGTCCCAAAACGAATGCCTACAATCGTCAAATCATGATTAACATGCATTCTACACTAGAATCTCCTTTAATCAAAATGTTGGCTCTTTTTTTTTTTTTAATGACGGAAACTCCTTCAAGGGAGGAATACTTCATGGACCCCTTGTCAGGCAAACTCTGGTGTCCCCTTCATATTAATTAGGTAAAATTCCGGTTTTGCTGACCAGTGTGGCTATAAGAAATTTGTTGCGGCCAAGGAAATTTAAACTTTATCTTGATAGGGATGCTATTAAGATCAAAGTCCTTAATTATCACTTGAACCAACCCCTTGATGTTAATGTAAGCTCATTTCCACATTCTAGAGGGCTGTGACTCGTCAGCCTTTGGTTTGCTTATTACTTGATCAAACCACAAGTGACAGCCACGCGGTGAAAGCCATGGCCTTCTTTTTCACGTTTTTTACTAACAAACCTTCAAAGGCTTCAATCCTGTCCCTTTAGTGGGCTAGCGCACTATCTTCCCCCACCATTTTTTTTTTCTTCTCTCTCACATGTTAGCATTTTCAGGTATATATATCTAAAAACCTGCTTTTTCCCACTTCTGCACTTTTTGTTTTTTGACCCTCTTGTTGTGCTTGTAATCTTTGGTGGGCATGTTGTCATCCACTAATTAAAGAAAATATTTGTTTCCTTTATAGGTAGAGCTGGTGAAATGGTTTGTACTTGGCAAAGCAATATTGGTGGGGCGGTTGGGTAACAAACAGTTCCCTTTGGGGATCTTTGGGAAATATAATTCCCGCTCAGGAAGTAAAAAAGTGGTCTCGATAACAATATTTTTCCAAAGTGGAAATCTATTCTAATGATACGGTGCTCAACCCTAAATGAACTTTTCTTTGGTGACATGACACGACTTTCATGAAAATGGAGGAACCTAATTGGCTGTGATACTAAATGCTTAAAAATACTCATTAGGAGCCATCGGGCACTATATATGTTCGATAATTAGCTGTTCAAATTGGAGAGAGTGTTCATACTGGTCTCATCAGTCTAAATAAATGTTGGACTTCGTAAAAAGTAGGTTGACTCTCTCTCATATAAACTGTTCAAATTATTGTAATAGTAAATGCTTAAAATAGTCATTAGGAGTCATTAGGCGCCATATGAGACTGATCTATTCAAATAAATATTGGGCTATGTAGAAAATATTCTAATAGGCTGTCCGGCCACATATTCGAACAAGTAAAATCCGTATAAATTCTTTCACATTAATTGTCCAAATTGCTGTAATGGTAAATGCTTAAAAATAGTCATTATTCATTAGGAGCCGTCGGGCACTATATCTAAGGGGGAAACTCACAAGTACAAATGGGAGAAACCAGCAAAGTCGTTTAGGGGATAATTAAACCATCATTAGGGCATTCTTATTATATTCATCAATCATTGTGGTTTTGTGATCATAAGAGTGCTGAAACTCAATTCGCTTGGTTTTGGTTATAGTGTGCGCTTTTAAGCCTGGTGGCCATAAGCATGTGCAGAGACTATTATTGGGCTAATTAGTATGAATTAATGGAGGTCAAAAAGCATTTGTTATGTGATTCATGTAATTAACATACAACAAGCTTGCCAATAATTGATGAACTTGAGTTCATTCAATCATCTCTTCACAAACATGTCGATATATAGTATATATCTTCACTCTTGACAGTGATAGCTCAGGATGCTACGCATGATATATAAACAAAACTAGCTAGGACAAACGTCCATTTTAGTCTCTGAAAAATATGTGCCAATTTGATTCTTAAAATTCAGAAAGGTACAAACAAGTTGTTGAACAATTTTAAAAGTTATGATTAAGTCCTTCGATAAATCAAGAATGTATTGACAAAACAATTTTAATTGACATGGCATATGTCACATTGCTTGTCAGCAGAAGAATTCTTCAATTTTAAAGTTTTGTGGTTAATTATATTAAATCATCATTTATTTTAAAAATTTAAGCTAATATGAAATAGGTGATTTACTTCTTTTTATTAATATTCTAGCACTTTCTTAATAAGTGAGGCCTAACACGTAGAATATTTAATTGAGATATAAGTTGAAATGTTCAAGACTAATCAAGATAAGGTTCAAGACTAAATGAAAAAAACATAAATTAACAAAAATGATTTTCGAAGTTAATAGAAAATAAGGCATTTAGGGTTTAAAATAATTTATGCTTCACAATAAGTGTAAGTCATTAAACGTTGTTCATATTAACACTAACGTGCTTGTATTTTCAGATAAACAATTCCTCAAACTACCCCCACTAAGGTGCTCGTCATTGGAGGCTAACGGAAATTTGATTTTTTACTGTTCATCTTTTAAAAATAAAAAAAAATCAAAAAAATCAAAATACCCCCACTGACAAAAATACCATTCATAAAATTATAAAGGGTAAAATATACTTTACCCCCCCTCTTCGGGAGTATCAAATCATTTGCGTTTTAACCTCTAATATTCAACAAGTGACGATCAATCCCCTTAATCTATCACACGTTTCCAAATAAGACCTTCCGTCCATTTTTTTTCTACTATTTTAGATGAAAATCAAGTCACATGCCACCTCTGGCCACCTCTAGGATGGCTCATGGGCCACCCCAGAGTTGGGAGTGGCGTTTGAGTCATCCTTAGTGGTGGCCGCGTAAAACATGGCCACCTCTAGGGTAGCTGGGGTGGCCACGAACCACCCCAAATTTGGGCTAGGGGTGACGTGTGGCCACCCCCGACCACCTCTGAGATGGCTCGCGAGCCACTCTAGAGTTAGGGGTGGCTTTCGAGCCACCCTCAGTTGTGGCAGTGTAAAAATGGGGCCACCTCTAGGGATTTCGGAGTGGCTGCGCGCCACCCCGGATCTAGGTTAGGGGTGGTGTGAGGCCACCCCCGGCCACCTCTAGGTGGCTCGCGGGCCACCCCAGATACCCTAGAAGTGGTTGCGTTTTACACGGCCACCCCCAACTTTGGGGGAGGCCGCGTGCCACCCCTAGCCCAGATCTGGGGTGCGCGTGGCCACCCTAGCTACACTAAGGGTGGCTCGAACGCCACCCCAACTCTAGGGTGGCCCACGAGCCACCCTAAGGATGGCCAGGGGTGGTGTGTGGCCACCCCCTCCACCCAAAAAAGGTGACTGCCAACTAGCAACCACCATTTCGAAAAAATGTTTTTTTTTTTTTTTTTTTTTTTACACTTTGCCCCATAAGGATATTTTCAGAAGTTTGGATAAAAAAGTCACGTGCGTGCCACGTAGCTTAGTTTTCGTTGAAAGAAATGGACAAAATGGACAGAAGGTATTTTTTGCCAATATGAGATACTTTTAGGGGGGGCGATTGTCAGTTTTTGAACATTGGAAGTTAAAATGCAAATGGCTGGATACTTCCTAGAAGGAGTAAAGTCTATTTTACCCATTAAAATAATATATATATATTATAAATCTAAAAAACTAAATTAAAACAAAAAAATGAAAACCAAGGAGATGCGCCACTCCCTTGGCCAAATGGGGGTGGTGGAACTACCCCCCCCGGCCATTTGGGGGGTAGTTCGGCCACCCCCCTTAGGCCATACTGGGGTGGCCGAACCACCCCCATAGCCATTTAGGGGTGGTTTGACCACTCCTTCATTTTTAAAAAATACAAAAAGAAAATAGAGGGGGTGACCTGTAACACTTGTGAATTTAAATTTCTTAAATTCATTATGAAAATAAATGATTGATGTTGAGAAAACATTATTATTTGGCTTTGATAATTGTTTTTGAAATACTTTAGAAGTTTGAGAACTTTCTGGTTAAGTTTTAAAACCTCTTTAAATAAGGGTTGACTTTTTTACCTTTAAACTTCTAAGTGATAGAAACTGGGTCAAAGCAACCCAGTTTGAGTCAAACTGAAATCCTTTGTGCTTGTATCGAAATTTTCGGTCTTATCATAGAATTTTAATAAAAGTCAATTTGTTGACTTTTCTAGCATAATGATGACTATTTATCCACCAAAATAGTGGTTTTTGACTTATGCTTTAATTCTAAATTTGGAGTTGACAAATATGTTTTTGGACATTTATGGACTCAATTTAGTAAATATAATGTTATTACTTAAGTTCAATGAAATCAGAATTTAATTCAGAGTCAGTCGACTTGTTGCCTAAAAAACAGTGTCTTAAGTCTTTCAACTGTCAATTAAACTTCAAACCTGTCTAAGAATACTATGTAAGGCCAGCCACTATGGTCAACAAGCATGCATTCTTGGACTAAAATACTCTTGTAAAAGAGAGAAAAGCAAGGCTAGAAAGGACAAATGGCATAAAGTAAAAGTTTGACTTTTAGGTTAACTTTTGGAAAATTTTAGCATTTCTCACTTTTTCTCCTTGACTTGGCCAAACACCATGCTGATTTTGGCCTTGTGCTTTGCCTATAAATACCATGCATGGGTTAGGCACTTCATACCATTTCAAGAAGGCTCCCTTGGCTTGTTTGCATGAAAACTCTCTACATTCTTCCTTTAGCACATAATCAACCACTTGAAGGTTTTTTGTGTTGTTTTTGTTCTCTTACCATGGAAGCACGACACGGCCACCTTAGTAAGGTTTAGGAGTGGTTTTCCTCCACCATACATGGCATTGAGTTCATTTGGGGTGTTCAAGATCTCATCTCTTCCTAATAACACCTTATTCGGCCGTTTTGAAGGATTTTGGAAGATTTCTTCCAAAAATAGTTTGGTAAATGTTCTATGAATCATTTGGTATATTCTTTGCTATTTTGGTGATGTTCTTTTACTAAAATTTGTTTAAGGACCCGATAAGCTTAAAAGATTAACATAGAAAGATAAATGTAAGCTTATGTTGCTTTTATATCCTTTACACATTCTTGTTTACTTTCCTTGTTCGGATGGTTTGTTCTTACTTTAAGATTCTTGTTTAAACATTATGTCATTTGCCTCGATGTTTAAACATGAATCTTGGTATTGGACTCCCATGAATGTTTGTTTTTACATTTAGTCCTTGTGATATATCTTGATATCTTGAGATTTCTATTTAAACAAACAAATTTGGCCATTTAAAAATCAGTCTAAGTATTAGATTATTATGAGTGATCATCATTTACTTTTACTATCCTCGTGATGGTCTTGGGTCATCATGAGTTGATTGTAATTTACTTTTACTATCCTCGTGATAGTCTTGGATTGTCATGAGTTGGTCTTCATTTATATTTATAGTCCTTGTGATATGTCATTACTTTAAGATCTTTGTTTGTCACTCACTTCAGTGTTTAAACATTGAACTTGGTATGGGATTTTCATAGGTGATCGTCAGAATAATGAAGTGATAGATAATAATGAAAATAAAGAACAAAGGGTCCAAAACAACATATTATTTAGAATGAAACTGATAGATGTACTATTGGTTGTTTGTATGTATATATATTTTTTAAGTATGAAAGTACTTATTGAGAAATGACACAATGTTTCATTTATAATGATTATTACTTTATTCTTTGATTGTGTTGAATAACTGCTCATGAAATACATATTGTGCCAAAGTAATTAAATAGCTAAGAGAATAGCTACAAACAAATTTGTTAAGTAGGTGGAGCAAATGGCTAACAAGTGGATTGAGGGAATAGTCCAAGAACTCAGTAATAAGTAACTAAGCTGGGACCGGTAGGCTTTTAGTACAAATAGGTAAACTTTATAAGTAGGAGGATAATGGTCGATAAGACGGGTTAGTATTTAACCTTGGAACGAGAGGAGTGAAAGCAGACAAGATCTAAGAGTCAAACTAAATTGCCACTACGTTGCATATTCATTCATTCACTATTATCATCTTTGAATTGTTCAATAAATCAATGGTCTGTTATATTATGAAAAATTGTAAACTCACTTGTTTGCCTAAGTTATATTTACATAGACTGTGCTGCAGGGTTAGGAGGCAAAGGCGATGGTCCTTTTGCTAGTTTTAATGGTTATTGAACCATTAGATGCGGGGCTAGAGCTAGCCTTTTGTCATGTTTTGTGTGTATCACTTTATGTTTTTGGCATGTATAAGTTGACAATAACTTATGATATAGTTGAGATTATATGGTACGGTTGTTGTGGCACATGTTTTTATTCGATGCATCTATATGTAACTAAACTTATGATTTTTATATTATGAGGCAATTCAGTCAACTTATTTGTGTAATGCAAGGTATTCTTAGGGGTTTTTAAAAGAATAAAATATTTCGTTGTAAGATTATATCTCTGATGTTATAACATCATGTGAAAATTGGAGGTTTCTGCTTACGATTCTATTACATAGAATTGGGGAATCACATAACCAACCCCCAATGGTCCGAACCTCCCCAATGGCCTTGGGGATGGCCGAGTCACCCCTTGGCCAAATGGGGGTGGTTCAACTACCTGTGACACTCCAATTCTATACAATAGAATCATAAGCAGAAACCTCTAGTTTTCACGTGACGTTTCGACATCAGAGATAAAATCTTTTAGCGGAATACAATACTAAAGTTTTTCTTTCTAAATACCCTAGGTATACCTCACATAACATAGATGAATTGACTGAATTACCTTATTATATAAAAGATTGAAACATAGTTTTAGTTACATGCAGATGCATCGAATAAAAGTATGTGCCACATGCGACACAATAAACATCCATAACCATATAAGATCAACATAACTAAGTTATTGTCAACTTATATATGCCAAGGGAAATTACATACAGCTAAGGTTGTAATCGAGTCGAGTTGAGTTGAGCTTTACAATTTCAAAACTGCTCATTTATGAGGATATATATTCGAGCTCGAGTTCGAGCTCGAGCCGAGCAATGAAATGTGTGTTCAAAATTGGCTCATTAGAAACTCGGGTGAGCTCGAGCTCAAGCTTGAGCCTATTGATAATGCTATTCGAGTCGGGCCGGATACTCAATCAAGCTCGAGCTAAGCTATTAAATTTTTGAATTTGTGATCTGAGCGAAGTTCAAGTCTGAGTTTGTAAACATACATATATATATATATATATATTTAAAATATAAATATATAATATAGTATATAACTATAGTCCTATAGGTAACTAAATTAACATAATATTATTATATATAACTATAGAAGAGAAACTATAATATAAGTATAATGTGAGCAAATAGTAAGTCTAGTATACTATATATAACTAATTAACTATATTTTAGGTATAGTATATAACTATTGTTAACCATGATACGATGAGTCATATATATAGTTATATAGTTGTATATTAACTATTCCAATATAGTTATATTGTTATATACTAACTATATATTAATAACTTAATATGTTAATTTATGAACTAACTAGTTAGTATGTTAATAATAGACATACACACACACACCTTGATACATACATTTATGGTAATATTACTATGTATCAAAGTATTATAATTAATATGAGATACTATATTTACTTAATTAATATAGTTAGTTACTTATGAACTATATATATATATATATATATATTAATCAAAGTGACCTATATACTATAGATAACTATTTAATTATACTTACATGGTTGGTTAGTTTCTTAGTAATATTAAGTTAATTAGTCTATATTAACCTACTAGGCTCGTGAGCAATAAACAAGTCGGATGAGCTAGTTCGATTGAGCCTTAAACGAGCTAGGCTCGCGAGCCCCTATCGAGTTCTGTCAAGCAAGTCGGATATATATCATTTATTAATCGAGCAGGTTTCTACCGTAACGAGCGAGTTTGTACAGTACCAAGCTCGAGCTTGGGTCAAGTTTTATCGAGCGGACTGGTTTATTTATAGCCCTACATACAACAATACAAACAAAATATAATATAAGGCTAGCTCTCCCAGAGACTAGCTTTAACCCACAGTAGATGGTTCAGTAACCATCACAACTAGCGAAAGGACCATCGCCCTCACCCTCTAACCTTGCATAACAATCTATGTAAATATGATGTTTACATAGGCAAAAAAGTGAGTCAACTGTGACTCACTGTATAAAAGACTATTGATTTATTAAAGAAATTTAAATATAACAAAGATAATGAATGTATGAATATGCATCATAGTAGCCAATTTGTTTGAGTTTTAAATTTTATCTTCTTTCACTTCTCTCATTCTAAGGCTAAATATCAGCCCGTCTTAACGTCGGTTATATCCTCTCATTTATTTTTAGACTAGAAGCACTTTAATTCCAATCCACTGGAAGTACTTTAATTCCAGCTTGTTTCTTATTAATAGTAGTCTTTGGATTGATAACCAATACTACTGAGTTCATTAGAAGCCCTCAATTCTGCTTTGTTTAGTAGCTATTATTTACTTAGACACAATATGCATTTCATGTGTAATGTTTGAAGGCATATAATAAATACAACAATAACAATTATAGCAATTTAATGCAATGTCATTTCTTAATAAGTACTTCTATACTTACATTTTTCACCAGATGTCTTAACTCCTCTGCATATATACATATATACAAACAACCAACACAATACACATATATCAGTTTTATTCTGAATAATATGTTGTTTTGGACAATTTGCTCTTTATATCCATTATTATCCATTACTTTATTATTTTGTGACAATTAATGTGGTGACCCGATTCCCAAATAGAACATAATCTATATTTTTTGAAATGTAACCGAATTGTCATAGAGGCATACATGGTTATTATCAACTCATAACATGAGCATATCATATCAGAGTTATAAAAAACATTGCAACAGAAACTACAATAAAAATGACAGTGAGAGAGACATAACATGGAGCTGACAAAAAACTATACATAGAAAGTTTATAACATTGTGCTATACAACAAAAGAATGGCTAACAAAAGTGTCACATATGACACAACCAAAATAAATCAACATGTTCACATATATAAATTGATAAACAGCAAAAGCTAAACTAACAAAAGTAAGTACATAGATCATCTGGCGTACATCACCATCTGTTATAATACCCCAAGTACGTAGCAACTCGATCATCGTCCAACTCCTTTGTACTTGCATCTACAACATTATCTAAGCGATTGTAGAGTTAACCACATTTGCCTAGGCAGAAATATGAGTCCGCAAGCTTAGCAAGTATATTAATTACTAAGTTTTCACACTGAGCTGACTTTTCACTTTTATATGAGTTTACAATAACAACTACTTTTGGTTTACAAAAGTCTCTTTAATTAAAAGTCAAGCTGATGAAGTAAACATTGTAGATATGAAATCTCTTTGAAATATACTACTTAGCTGTGAATGTATGCATGCACTCCGAAATACGCTCGGACACACATACATATAAACCTATTTAATACATAACTTTATACATAGTATATCTCAGGTATACAAATATATATGTCTTCCGCTGCTCTTGAGTCACGGTCCACATACATATAAGTATATCTAAGTCAGAATCTCATGAAATTATCATATGCAAACTAGTTGTAAATGTATACATATGTTTTGTTCCATTTAAATTTATATGCATACAAATACTTCTAGCATGAAATCCTGTGAAACATTATACATATATATAATCAAAGCATAAATATGCAATGTATGCTTTCATGTTCCATACTTTTACATATGTTCTTCTTTTTCACTATGGGGACTTGTCCTCGATGGCTTTGTTTTGGATATCCATCGCATTACATACATACATGAGGTAGTGAAAGCTAGTTGTTGGAACTAGTGCCCAAAACTCCAATTGATCATAATATATTTTAGATATAATGAATATTGTTACTTATTCCCTGATTTAATTATTGAATATTGGGCATATTTATTATTGTTTTACATAGCATATATGCGGGTTTGAATATTATGCATGTAGACAGTTACTAAGTTACATTATATTTGATTATGGTGTGAGTAATGGTCTTTATCACACATAAAGCCATAGTCAAAAGTCCCTTGTAATTTATTAAATATTGTTCATAGTTGTAAGTGGAATTGGGAACTTCATCTAAACTATAACATATCAACCTTGATGATTTGTCTTAATCTAGTGAAGCAGTATGGCTTCAGGTTAACATAGTTGGTCTTATAGCAAGGTAAGTTTATACAGGGCTATGCACTGAATAGGATAGTGTGAGTCATCATACATATAATGATTGTCATAGAAAATGATAAGCGTGCACGATGACTTCTGAATATTACTCTAAATCCTAAGAAGATTGTGAACGAGATGTCAAGTGGGGATTACTTTGATGTATCAGAGTGAGATCAATTATGTGGTCAACATTTCTTGTATGAGAACAAAGAGATAAGGAAATTTCATTTATTTTAGGATCAATAAGAATGATTATCTTGTGTCTCGAGCACCAGCATTTTAAGTGGTATTTAACTGAAACTGTGTATAGGGTGAGTTGAATCTCATATGATACATTAGGGATAAATCATGATGTTTGAATCCGGGTACTCAAGAAAAAAGATGTGGAGAACAAAGTGACAATTAGTCATCTTTGGTTCAACCACATAATATATTCCATGGAGGGGTAATATAGTAATTTAATAAGTACGTCATGAAAGATTAATTGTTTTCGGCAAAATATGAATTAGAGTTCAATCATATTTATTTAGTAGAATTATCTGTGTTTTTTAGTCAAGGTGATGAGTCATCGAATGACGAGATTTTATAGGACTAAAGAAGTTAATTCTATCTTCCTTTCGGGTCCTTTATTGAGTTGTTGTAAATTGATTAAGTTATTATGAGCTTCGATTATTTATTTATTAAGCAGGTTGTTTTAATTTATTAAAATATGTGCTGATTTATTTATTGGACAGTTGTTTTTATTTACAAAACATTGGCTTATTTATTAAGCAGGTTGTTTTGATTTATTAAAAATATGGGCCCATCCGTCACTTTTTAGTCCATGGGGCCAGGGAAAAATGCATAAATTAGGGAAATAATCCTTGGCCCTATGCGCCACCTATCAAGGAGACAGAGACTAGGGTTTTATTAAACCCTAGCCGTCACATTGCTTGTCCCACATAGAATTTTGCAGCTCTATTAATTTTTTAAAGTATTATAAATAGAGGCTCATACAGAAGCAAAAAACTTACTCTTTTAATCACAAACTCTTGTGACTACAGTTTTTTAAAATTAGTGAGTGAAATTTTGTAAAAGAGAAATTATTCTCTTGCTTCTAATTGTGAGTCCACACTTAAAGTCATGTTCAGCTATCAAGAAGAAGACTTGGATTTTATGAAGAACAATGTTCTTCATGTTCTTTGCGTTCTTGGAGTTCTTCAACCCTTTGAAGATTTTAGAGTTGTTGGTGCTTATGACGTTTTTGGTATTCTTCACATTCTTCATCAACTTTGAAGATCATCAACAACAAAGAGGCCGACAAGATTTGTAAATAAATCTAACTTATGTTTTGCTTTAATCTTGAAAAAATCAAAAACATATTCCTTTTGAAGTTTATTGCGATCCTAGATCAGTTTAAATTTTTTATATTCTGCTGTGCAATGTTTTTGATAACATGATGTATGATCCCCAACACTTACTTCATCACTCCATTCGAGGACTTATACTCCATACATCATCATCATTATGTTCATATTTACAACATCAAGGGCTTGCCCCCAGTGACATTTCCCTTACTGTGATGTTGGGAGACTCTATCCCAATACATTTAATCTCTTATACATTTCCTCACATCATATGATCATGCTCATGCTAATGCTATAAAACATTTCACTTTTCTTTCATACATGTTCATGCATCAGTTAATATCATTGTATATATCATAATTCATCAAACACAACTTAACATAATGAAGGCATCAAAGTAACATCATGTAATCATTAACACAACATATAATTGGCTCGATCTTAACACAACATACTTTTAAAGGCATTTAAATTCGTTCTTGTGCTCAACAAGTTTAACATTTAAAAAACATTAAAAACATTTTTAAAACTTTAAAACATTAAAACATAGTTTTTTCTCTCAGTGAGTAAAATACTCAAAAAATTCCGCTTGATGTTTACCAAATCAATGCCAACACAACTCCTAGCCTCAATAAGCTGCAACATCGCATTGCATGTTGATATTAGACACTAAGCACATAGCTACAAGAATTAAAACACCCCATAGTGCTTAATATTCCATAAGCACAAATACCTATGGCAACCCATAACATTTATTGGGTTCCATTTTACTACTCATAACTAAAACAAGCTAGCCCATAAAGAATCTCTAGGATTAACATACATTCAAGTAACAACTATAGTTAAGCACTACATTCAAGAATTGAAGCTCAACCATGAAGAAAACTAGGGTTTAGGAATTACCTCAAAATGATCGATCAAAATAGAGCTCTAACACCGAGGATTGTAATGCCGGTACTAGAAAACACTTTGGAGACCTTTAGAGATCACAACCCTAGGAGAGCTTCAAGGTGTTTGGGTCGTGGGAGAGGAAATAAATGAGAGGAATGGCTGAAAAATTCGTGTTTCAACCATTATGTAGTCATTTCTAGCGGTTCCTAGTCGAATGGATAACTTTCCCGGTCGAACGGCTTAAAATAAGCCTAAAATGAGAAATCTGTCTGTTGGGCGGTCGACCGGGAATGGAACACAACTTTTTTTTTTTTTTTTCTGATGCACGATTGAATGGGAATGGGATGAGAACTTCTGTCTGATGCCCGGTTGAACGGGAATGGGATGAAACCCCTCGAAGGCTTTTTCTTTGCATTTTAAAGGCCCGTTCAAATTGGAAACTCCCAAGTTTGAACCCTAAACTTGGAAAATGGCTTTTTACTAAAATTTTCTAAGTGTTTCACTTTGGTTATTAATTCCACTTCCTTATTACTTAATTAACTTCATATAATCCTTTAATTATTCTCTTGAGTGTTACAATTAATAATTTAAAGACGATCACTTATGAAAATCCCGTACTAAGGTCAATGTTTAACATCAAAGCGAGTAACACAATGTTTAAACAAGAACCTTAAAGAAGGACATATAACAAGGACTATAAATAAAAATGACGATCACTCAGAATAATCCAAATACTAAGATTAATGTTTAAATGTCAAAGAATGATAATATAACGTTTAAACATGAATCTTAAAATATGGTCACATTGCAAAGCCATTAAATGTAAAGATGATCAACTCATGATAGTTTTAATACCAAGATCAATGCTTAAATGGCCGATTTATTTGTTTAAACATGACTCTTAAGGTAAGAATCCCATCATAGAGGACAATAAATGTAAAGACGATCAACTCATGACGATCCAAGACCATTAGGAGGATAGTAAAAGTAAATGACAATATGTAATAAGTAACATAAGTTTACATTTGTAATACCCCGTGTATTAATAAATAAAATATAGTTTAAAAATAATATTTTCAATTCTTTCAACATTATTTAAAAATTCTATGAAAAACAAACGATCGAGGCATACACTGGAACGTTCATTGGTTGCCCTAGCCAGCAGTACTTTTGTTCTTACTACGAATGATCGATGAAGTATATGAATATTCGTTGTATGTCGTGTAGCACTATTCACACCATCCACGCGTCCAACTCATTCTAGGCCAGGTGTTAGATAGTACTATAAACATTTGTGTCCGTCAATGAACGTTCTCTTGAAATTTTAGGACCACTGGTCAAAAGTACATGAACATTTGGTCCAGTACACACGAACGTTCGTTTGAAAAGCATTTTCAGTTTTGGACCACCACTCTCGACCTCCACCCCTATAAATAACCCGCTTACCTCTCAAACTTGTCCACACTAATCCTAGTATGCCCAACTCTCCCAAAATGAAGTTGAAGAGAGAAAACCCTAGTGAGAATGAGAGTGATCTTGGTGGCATTCATCCTCCAAGAAGGTAAAACCCCAAACCCCTATTTTACTTCTGTATATTAATGTTTTACTCACCATATGTCGTTAACATGTGCTTGGAACTTGACAAATGCATGTTTTAGAGTTTGTTATAGTAATTTTTTTTTTTTTTTTTTTTTTTTTTTGTAAAGGATAAGTTTTCAAAATAACGAGTTTATTTATGTTTTTACAATTTGTCACGTTAATATGTCATAATATAGTTGCTTGAGATTCATAGAGAATTTTGACTCGGTTAAGGATTGTGTCTATGTTGGTTTTGAATTTTTATGCCTTCTAACTCATTTACGAATGATCCACTATGTGCGACAAACATTTGTTTATTGGTGAAAGGAACGTTCGGCCTAAGTAAAGAACGTTTAGTGGCACTTAGAAATGCACAATTAGGTTTTTTAATGAAAGTCAGGAGTACATATCTTGGTTAGAATACTTAAGAGATTAAGGTAGTTTTCTCAGTGTATCTTTGGATATGTTTCGCATTAGTAAGAATCGCAAGATGTTTGAAGAATCAAATGAGCGTAAAAGGTAAGTAAATAACTGAGTATGAAACTGTACTTGTTAAAGTGCGATATGTCAGCAAATTGAGCAAATTTTCCTTTATGAGATATTTTTTATGTTCCTATTTGAAATGAATGAATAAGACATAGTACGGAAATAGCCATTGGCTACCACTACATGACTTAATGTTCTAGTCAAAAAGAATTTACTGTTATATGGGCCTTAAATCCAATGGTAAATGTTTGTGACTAACATACTATTATTTAAATGGGGTCACTGTTAAGGCTTTGCTAATAGTGTGGGCCACCTAAGGTTGGATTGCTAGTATAAGACAATATGTTGTGCAATATTCGGGGCACCAGTATTATACCAAATGTTCTTATAACAACATTCAAACCCTGTTGATGAAAGTTAATATCTCGAGTAGACTATATTATTAACATATGACCTAATCTATATTATATATCATATTTCATGCATTAAATCCAAGTGTTTGATCCCTGAGATTATGCCAAGTTTCTTCAAATAAATCATAAACTTTTATGGCATAATGATGGATGACAATAGCTTAAAAGTGCCTATTTTCTCTATTAAAATAAGCCTTATCATATGTTGTTTTATTCCAATTCTTGTATTTTATAATTAATTTTAGCGTAGTGTTTAATTTCTAATCTTGAGTTTAAATAATTTATTAATGCAAGGAATTATGTTTATGTACGAATGGGAAGAAAGATAAAAGAAAAAATGAATTGTTACTACACAATTTCATACGTGAGCCAAGCTAAAAGAAAGGAGCCAAGAGGTGGGCCCATGACTTGGATCTTCTTTAATGATGTGTAGTGTTATTGTGGGAGTAAAATTCATGAAGATATGGGACTAAAAAAAAAATTGTGTAATAGAAAGATAGACAAATAAGAGAAGAAGTCGAAGATAGGAGGGCTGTACGAAATCAAATAGAAAAAGGTTTCTTCTCTTGATATAAGGAGCTGCACAGACGTGAATTAGAGGGAGTTCAGATTTTTTGGAGAGTTGCACGTACGGACGTAATTTTTGGAGGCAGTGTTGGGAGCTTCAGAATATTCTCAGTTCTTTTCTGTCTCACTGGAACGCTGCAAGCACGTTTGGGCAGCTTCAGATTTCTTTCATTTTTTTTTCTCAGCCGACTGGTTTCCTTTTAGTTTCAATTTTATTTATTTTAGGTAAGGTTTAATGTTTAGTACTTTCATTATGAAATTTATTTTCGTAATCATGAGTGGCCAAATTTCTAGCTAAGGCCAGGGGTAAAGCCTAGCATTTTTATTATGTATTCTTGAGACTATTCTATTTGTTTTTCATAGATTAATGATTAAATTTTGGGAATAATTTTAATTTGAGAATAGTTTCATGTTATAAGTTTATTTTAATTCATTATGATTTTTGTTTATATCAAATGTTTACTTTGTTTGATTTGCTATGATTCAAAAATATATTGAATGCTTAATTATTATACATTGTTATTAAAATTAAATTCTTACCAACCCACTTTTAATTTATCTTTATTTTTGTTAGTGCCTAATTGTTTTATCTTTCGATTAGGTGAGTTAATTCTCTACCTGTGTTAAAAATATGTCTCAAGAATACGTAATAGAATGCTAGGTGGATCCCTAAGCCTTAGTGTTTCCATTAATTTTCTCAAACTCTTTTTAATTAATTTAGTTTAGTTGCTTTAAGTTTATTTTATAATTAATCATCTCTATCGCTCCACTTTATAAGTGGAAAACAATTCAATTTATTTTTCTGCACCATAATAGGATTTTTACTTAGTGTTTACCATTTCTTGTGGATTGATCTCGTACTTATCGAGATTTATTATTTGCGATAGCCTACACTTGGGTTTGCACTCTTTTTGGCTCAACAATAGAGGTAGAGCATACCACTTTTTATAAAAAGAGCATGATGCTGAATAATGACTATGATAGAGGCTAGCCTACACTTGGGTTTGCACTCTTTTTGGCTCAACAATAGAGGTAGAGCATACCACTTTTTATACAAAGAGCATGCTGTTGAATAATGACTATGATAGAGGCTTACTTCCTAACCTAGTTTCATACTATTTTTACTTATTAAGTTAGTGGGCTTACTAAGTTAGTGGACTTACTTAGTTATTTCTGTAACGCCACTAGATTTAATGAACTAAAAATAATCAACGTGAGAGTTATTGGCAGCTTTCCCAAATTAATTAACTTGTAATTAATTGAGAAAACCCCCTTAACACTTATCAGAGTAAATAAAATAACGGAATGCAGAAAAATATGATCTAAGCTGTATTTAATACTTCAGAAATATCTCTCTAGTAAAATTACAATTCCAAATCCATGAAAGATAATAACAACTAGCTATCAATTACTATATTACTAGAGTTTATAAGTATTTAAATACAATAAAATTGCCTACAGTTCTCGCTTCACATCCCAAGCCCGACAAATGACTGCAAGCTCCAACTTGATCTAGTACTTGCTAAACTGTAGGACAAGAAATGTCCCACAAATGAAAATGGTAGAAACTATGTAAGTTCACGACTTAGTAAGTAAACATTACATATAAATGAACCATGAATTAAGCCTTGATGCAAGACTCAAAATGACTTCTCATAGTACCATGCTCTTTTAGAAGGTTCTCTCAAAATGTTTGGAAAAAAGTTTGAGAACTAATGCCAAGTGGCCATTTTATAAAATAGAGCATAAATCATGATAATTCAACTTTGAGGCATAAAGACATTTAAATATAAAACATAGTTCTTTTGCACATTTCATTTGTATCATAAGTATAATCCCATTCCATAATATCACTATGCCTGTATATTAACCTTCATACGATGGATGTTGTCTTACTATATTGGAACCCTATTTCATATGTGATCTGTAACATACTAGCATACCAAGTACCATAACATATCGATACACCAAGTACCATATCATATAGGCCATGCCGTCATACCTATACATTAACCCTCGTACAATAGAGGTTAGCAACATAACATCTTAGATTCCTCAATAGACAATTCCTAACATATCGATATCCCTGTCATGAGGCTCGTAAACATACTGGTTATGCCATCGTACTAGAACCCCATTACAAGGTAACCGTAACCCATGTCGGAGACCCGTGATCATCAAGCCATCGTAACGCTTACCGACACCCCATTATAAGGTAGTCGTACCCATATTGAAAAACCTGACACCGAGTAATCGGTAATGCATACCAATTTTCTTCTTTGGGATAATCGTAACCCATACCGGTACTCTTAGTAGATAACTGTCAATCTCATGCTCATACCAGCACCCTTATTAGGTAATTATCAATCTCATATCCATACCGGCACCTTCATTAGGTAATCATAAATCTTATTCTCATACCTTTTAACATATACATAACATTCCCTCATCTTTTCATCATATTGCATTGTTAAAGCATGCTTGGTAAATAATACACAATTCGGCTTTAGAAATATAATTATGCAATGAAGTACAAATAGGGCTCACATCATGTTAGAAAATCATATGTTTCATGCTTTAAGAAAAGTATAGTTTTCATTTGCAATCTCATGCATAAATATTTACATCTACTTCTATAATCAATTTACTTACCTCGAGCACTTAGATCCAATCCACCAGAGATTGAAATATCTTACTCCCTGAGCTGCAACCAATCTATAATCAAACAAACGCTAATCACAAACCTAAATTACACTTAGAGACCTACAACACAAAATAGAAACCCTAAACTAGGTTTCTAAGATAGTTGGGATCAACCCTAGAGGTTCTAGGATCAATTTGGACTGTCCGGGATCAATTTTGAACAATCAGGGATCAATCCTGGAGGCTGGGATCGATTTTGAAAGGTTAGGGATCGATCCTTGATTGCAGTGATGATCGATCCTGGTGCTTTCCAGCACCAGTTTCAAGCCTTTCAGTCCCTCAAACGAACATCCAGACATCCCGAAATGGCCCTGGAATTTTAACAATGACTGGAAATATCTCGAAATAATTTTAGGAACTCAAGGTCACACTTTTAATATAAGATTATCAATAGTTAACCTTGATTACCCAAACAAACATAAAATAATCTAATGTGTGTGTTTGTGTTGATTTAAAATAATATTCGAACACATAAAATCATGAAACAATAACAAATATAAAATATCCATTTACTATGTATGAAAATAACCGTTTAAAACACGTTCTTTCTTTTAAAAAATTGTTCTTTCAATAAGACACAATCCAAACAATTATAAAACATGATTAAAACAAAATTTAATAAAAACTCATAGAATTACAGATTAAGAAAATAATATTAGATAGAAACAATGAAAACAAAAGATTACCTCGAAGAAACTGACCGAAAGGATTTAACCAAAGCTTGGGAATTGACAAAGAATGTCAATTCTAGGCTTCTTCCACGTTCAAGCTCCACTCTAGAGTTTTGAGGACAAGAGAATTCGTGCAAATGGGTTATAAGGAGGTTAAGGATGAATAAATATGGCTTAGGGTCGAGTTTCTAATGTTTTGGACGCTCAAAGTAAAGTTTCTCACGAGTTAGGATGATCCTGAAACTAGAGGATCGATCCTAATGGTGATGAGGTGGCAGGATTGATATTGTCCTTGGGAGGATTGATGCTACCCCTATTTTTTTTTTTAGAAATGATCAAAACATTAAACAAAATATCTTTGCTTTAGAAATTATTTTTATTTTAAAATAATTTATCTTTTAAAAATTAATTTAAATTTCGGGATATTACATTCTTTCCTCATAAAATTTCGTCCTCGGAATTCAGCTATGTTTTTAAAATAAAGTTAAACCAACATTCAAATAAAATCACATACACCATCATCCACAAACAAGTCATGCACATTCAATGACATAAAAAAAAAAAAAATCACACATACCATCATCGACAACAAGTGAAGCACATTCAACAAAATCAAAGAAAAATCACACATACCATCACCCACAAATAAGTCAAACACATTCAATGAAATCAACGCTCACACGTGCGGGTAAGGATCCTAGTCCGAGTCTAACAGCTCCCCCTAATCTCGGCTAGCAACATGTGGTAATGCCAGTCGATATGTCGCTCGCGACCATAGTTTGCCATTCTCACCATGTTGTCGTTGCATCACTCTAATATTCTCCTACCATCCTTGTCAATCTCAAGGACCATATGCAGGTCGTTCCAATTACTTGTTCTAGAGTAGACAAGCAACCGCTAATGTCTGGTTTACGCAACATCGAGCCTTCGCAGTAATTCAGTATCAAATCGGGCAGTTGGGCACACATGAATACCATAAGTGTTATTAAAGCTTTTAACCACTTATGTTTTCTTTAAGATTTATTTTTTTAAGGTCCTATAGCTTTGGTGTTACACTTTAAACTTAGACACTCTACTTTAGACTTTCCAAATTCTTACAATGGTCCTTAGAGCAAAACGCTCTAATACCAAAAGCTGTGGCATCGTATATATATATTTTAAACAAAGTCATCACAATCACCAATGCATACCCTATGACATCTCATAACGTGAGCATATCACATCAGAGATTATATCATTGCAACGGAAACAACTAAACATATTACAATAATACATAACACAAAGAACTAACAAACATTTATATTCTTAAAACTTTGACATTGAATCATCTATTACATACCAAAAAATGGCTATACAAAAGTGTCACACAAGATACAGTGCCATATATATCATAACTGTTCATGTACATAACAAATGATGTACAACTTCAAAATAAGGGCTATAACATATTGCCAAACAAAATGCCCTACATTCAGGACCTCAATCGTAGAACCTTAAATATGAGGCAATTGGATCCTCATCGATGCCTTCATTACTTGCAACTACAAGATTTATGTGATTGTGAGATTACCACAATAATATAGGCAGATAATTGAGTCCATAATCTAAGCAAGTATAAAAATCACTAAATTTTTATAGTGAACCAACTTTCCATTTAACTACAAGAGTTTACAATAACAGCTACCATTGAGAAAACATTTTTTTTTTTTTTAAAAAAAAAAGCATTTATGTAGCTGATGAAGTAAACACCCTAGGTATAAAAACTGTTTTAAAACATACTATATAGCTAAGATTATATATTTACGATCTAATCTCTCGCTTGGAAATATACACATATAAAACTATCTAAGTCATACGTGTCTTTATATCATATAACTTAGCTATACACATATACATGCATTTCATCTCCTTTTGGTGAAACACAAGCATAAACGTATCTAAACATAAAACCATATAGTCACTTAACTCAGCAACACCTATATATATGCATTACATCACCTTTTGGTGAAACACAAGCATATAAGCATGTCTAAGCATGAAACCATAAAACATCATGTGCAACTAGCTGTAACTGTATGCATATACTCTATTCCATACAAACTCATATACGTACCGATACATCTAGCATAAAATCCTTGATAAATTCATCATATAAAACATCCATGAATACCTTGTCATACATGCTTTAATGAATTCTTTACATTTTCTTTATCCATGTATCATGCTATGCTCAAATACGGGCGGATTAGCCTTAACCATGCGAATGCACAAATACAGGCAGACTTGACCATGCCAATGTACAAATACTGGCTGAATGCCTTTTCCCCAATGCTTATAATTTATTGTTTCATTGTACCATTGTTTCTCAATGTGTAATCATGTATGTGTTCGTGATGCGTGCCCTAAAACCATACTTTGCTTTCATGCTCATACAAACATTTACTTCATATTTAAACGCAATTTCATAAACATTTTTCATAATTTGCAAATCAAGAAAATACTCATAAATCATTCATTAAAGCATAACTTAACACTATTCAAATGATCAAAGGTACTCACAAACCATACATCATTATATCAATTCATCGGTTCGAATTTAACATTCATATCATTCTTGGAAAACATGAAAATCATTATATAGCTTAACAAGGGATAATGCCTACTAAACTTTAGGAAATTTAAAAACATAAAGCAATAAGACATAGTATATTTGTTCAGTGAGTAATATACTCACAATTATCCGCTCGATGTTCGAGATGTATTTCTTACTCGAGCTTAGCAATGCCCAACTACGTTTCCATTGCAAATACACCATTATTCAAAAACCCATAACTCTGCTTAAGCCTAAACAATCCATTGATACTAGAATATTGCAAATATCAACTACCCATGGCCACCCATAGCAATCTAGGGTTTCATGTGACACCCCTAACTAATAACATTAACCCATAGAGAAACTCTAGGGTTAGACTCTAAAACCTCAATTTATAGCATTTCACAAAATCTAGGATTTCGCTCTTACCTTAATCAACAGAGAGATATGAAATTTTGGTCTACAAAACTCCTACCCATAGCTTGGGTAAAGCCTAGAACTCCTCTAAGCACAAAAGCCCTAAACAAATTTGAGGAATTAAGCCTCATATCACAACACTTAGCTCAACTTATAAAAATCTAGAGTATTTCGATTTACCTCAAACCAATCGGTGAAAATAATATTATAACACCAAGAATCACAATCTCAGGGTTCATTCAGCTTTAGAAACTTCCTTGAATCAATAATCACACCCAAAACTCAAAACCTAGGAGAGAGAAGAGAGAATGGGCGTGAAGGGAGGAAGAAGATGGGAGAAAACGAGGTGAAAATCTCATGCAACCTATTTATACTATCGAGACTCATAAAAGTGAGTGAGTACTCATACGAATGAGTAAGTGCCTTCTCTTGCAACTCCTACGAATGAGATTGTGGATGAATCTCTTTATTCCTACCTCATTTGCAATGCATACGTAAGCCATTAAAGACAAGCCTCACAGGTCTATTTGATATGAAGCTCATACAAAAGACATAGGAGATGAGCAACCCAGGGCAACTCGGCTGCTACGTGTACGATGAAGATTTGCATATGAGCACATTGGGCATAATTTTTTACTTGTTCTTCTTAAGTGCAATCGCATTCTTAATACTTGGGGATCAATTTTATACACTTTCCTAATTAATTTTAAATGTTTTTCTTAAGCATTACATATATAATATGTACATATAAACATACATTGATAAACCATATTAGACCTAAAATTTTGTTTATTTATTTATTACTTTTGATGAAATTCACATAATGTGTTAGAAAGCAAATGAATGTCATGAAAAAAGCTTATATGAAATCCCTGGTATGGTGAATCATGACTGCCAGGGAATATATAGCTACTTATAATAATTTTGACCACTACGTACAAAGGAAAACAAATCTTGTTAGCATGAAGAATAAATATTGTTGGAAAACAATCCACACTGAAACGGCCCAGTTATGAGGGGCACATTTAAAGCTCACTGAGTGACTAGAGCCCACAAGTTACCACAAGGCCGCAAGGGCCCGAGCTAGGATTGAGATTTCATCCTCATATAAATCCCACAGCTCCACTCTTGACTTCAAACGCGGAGCATTTCCATGGCTCAAACAGCGAGGGTTGGAAGCATGATTTTACTTATCTCTAGGAAGAAATTAGGAGAATTCTGTCACGTAGCTAGGCAGAACAAGGTGCGAAGATCACCTTTTAAGCTTCCAATAGTGCCTTGACAGTACTGGATCTCACACCTCCCGATCACCAAACGGTCAGGAATCCCAGTCTAAACCCTAGGATTAATCCTGATCGTGACCTTCTCAACCATTGATTCCCAATGGCTCAATCCTCTAGGTGGGAAATCCACCGTATCTGAGTTCTTCCGCTCTAGGCCACACAATGTCAGGTGAAGTACATATCATATCACCCTCAAGCCTATTTAAAGCTTTCTATGTAGAATACAAGCACGACCCCCGGTTGATGCGTGTCCGTAAGATCACATCATCTGCGCATAACGTGAACCACCATTTCCAAGTTAACGTGCCCAGACACCTCTCCTCCTCAAGCACGCCAGCAGACTATAAATGGGAAGTTAAGGTAGCACCAAAGACATTCAAGTTTAGACACACACACAAAAAAAAAAAAAAAAAAAACCTTCGGTAGTACTCTGCTAAGAGAGGAATATGAACAAAAATAGGCCGACGTCGGCTAAATCCAGTATAATACTCCAATCCTATCCCTAGTTAAGAGATGAAGTATTTTGGACCCTAGGATTAGTTGGAGTCCAATCGGGAGAAGTTCAGAAAGTTTTTGGAGGTTCGGGAGGACCTTTAGGTCAGTTTCTAACTTAGAGGATCGATCCTCCATGGGAGCGGATCGATCCTAGCACTTAGAGGATCAATCCTCAAGCCTAGAAACCCTAAGGATTAATCCTCCCTTTTTCAGGATTGATCCTCATGCGACAGAATGTGATTTTAGAATTTTTTGAAGTCCTAGTATGGCCTTAACCTTCACCAAATAGTGTTGCATGAATTTTAAGGTACGAAGACACTGTTGGATTGCCATTGAGAGGTTGGAGCACCGTTCTTTTGTTTTGAATCAATTTTTAAGGGTTTTTAAGCCCTGCAAGGTGAGTGAGATGATTGATTTCACTAATCATTGTCGTTTCTTATTTTATTCTCTTAGGTCAGTAGGGTTTTTATCTTGTTTTAGTGTCGTAGTTTGTGCCTTTTGATAGCTTGTGGTTTATTTTATTGTTTAGAGTCTGTAGTGGAGTCGCTTGACCGTTTGATTGAGTTTTGATCGTAGGATTTAATTGAGATGAACCCTCGATTATTCCAAAGACCTTAGGAGTCGTGCTAAGGTTTGGTTGAGTCGTTTTGGGGTTCGATAACATCTGGATGCCTCAGGAAATGTTTTTGCTGGTCCAGGATCGATCCTGTTCAGACCAGGATCGATCCTCACCCTACCAAGATCAATCCCAACCACTCCAGGATCAATCCTCAGCCCTTCCAGCACCCCGTTTCACCAATTCTTAGGTCCTAGGTCAATGTCTTTGATTCGAGAGAGTTGTCTAACATTAAAGTTTTTGCAGAAGACCATCTTGGTAAGTTCGAGGTCAGTTTTGAGGAGTTTTCTCAAGATTCAGGTGAGTGATTTTCACATGGATACTGTTGTTTGATATGCATGGTTAGAGTATCTCACTTTGATATAAATGAGAAAATATACATGACTTTTATTGTACGAACTATGTTTTTATGAAATGTGAACTCTCTTATTTGTGCACGACATATGATTGAGATAATGAGATTATCTGAAGTTCGTGTAAGTATTTTATGTTATGCATGCATGTAAAAGATAGTTCAAATAATTGCATTTAGTTGACATGACCTTGTGTCATGGGCTTCCATTATACAGGCAAGGCCCTGTGGTTCAGTTTATTTTATATTTTGCCAATGGATCCAAAAGGCCAGTTAGTGACTAGCGCAGTCATGTTTGCATTGTGGTCATGACATATGACATTGTCTAGTAGTGTGGGCCACGTAAGGTCGGACTTGGTCGAGCTGTTGTATGATGACTGCTAGTTTATGCATATCGGGAAACCGATGTGTATCAAAGGTTCTTTCGAGAACGCACAAACTCAAGAGAGAATGGGTAAGGGCCTGAATAGACCATATGTAGTTGAGTTATGACAGTAAGAACATAATTTATCATGTATTCGTATATCAATTTATGCATTGCATTCCTTTCAGCTGTTATAACTGTCTTACATAATGTATGTCTTAAAGAAGAGAAAACCTTTTTGCAAAACTCATAGTTCACATTAATGTATAATTGTTTTCATGTGATTTTACCTTACTAAGTGGTAGACTTACACTTGATTCTTTCTTTCTACCTGTGGAACACTTAGGTGTTTCACAGTTAGTTAGCACCTAAAGGGTGATGCCATGGAAACGAATTAAAGTTGTGGAAGATATAGTCAGGATTATCCTTAAGGACCTAGATCCAGTTTGGCTGCTTAAAATGTGAGATAACAATGTGGAGATGAGGCGATAACTGATTGATATGATTTATCTAGTTTATATGATTAAGACTTGTCATTAAGTTATTAATCTTTGAGATCTTGAATATTTGGGATTGTAATGTTTTTGGCTTAAGATATTCTTTGGAGAGATTTAGTTTTGCTCGAGATAATGTTTTAAATAATGTTGATTTATAGATTTTATAATAAGTTATTTTGCATTAAGTTTCAATTATTCCTCAGTATTTTATAGTTAGATCCATTTGGGCTTATTTACTTAGGAATGAGTCTGCGACACGATACAAGTCGATCATAATTTGATTAGCACTTGGTGGGGTGTTACATTTAGTGTCTCACAGTCCCTTCTTGGCAGAGGCTTAACTTTAAATTACTTTCATTAGATAGACTGATTTCCCTATTTTTTTTCCTAGGCCTTCGGGCAGCTATTATAGGACCCCATTTGGTTCTTGCTCTCCAAGCAGCACCATATTGACTTAATCATCGAAGTGTCCTCAGCTACGGCCAAGGATCCTCTGACCGTTTGTTCTCTTCCCAAGTGTTGGACGCAGAAGAAGACTTGCAGGCTCGTACCCCATCAAGCCTTCTTGAGTGCATTTGGGCCATCGGCCCATCAGGAAAAAATGACCCAAGAAACACACCAACAAATATATTGGATGTGAGTTAATTTATTTCTTCAATGTAATTTCCCTTAATTAATTGGATGTAATGTGGTTAAGGAGAAGCGGATACCTTAGTTTAAGATGTTGGTCTATATTGTCCTATAGCTGCTAAAGTAGTGTACTTTGGCATAAAAAAATAAAATAAAATAAAATAAAAAATCTTTCAAATGATCGAATGGTTGGGTTGGAATATTCATCACCTAGCAAAATGTCACGAAGAAACTAGCTTATAAACAATTTGATATAGTAGTGTTATTCTAATCACATATATAAAAGTTATCCTCTTCGAATCACATGAAAGGTTTGGACAAAATGCGCTTTAATTCATGGAAAAGTTACATCCCCCACAAGTGTCTAATCAAGCTTTGAAGTGAAGTGATTAAATCATATATAAACTGCTATAGGGCTCGTGATTTTTTTTTTTTAAAAAAAAAAAAAGGGAAAAAAGAGTTTTAAAGGAATTGAGGGCATGACCCACACAGATTCTGTCTCTTATACAGCTGCTCCATGGTGGGGGTGGGAAGAAATATTTCTCATAAAGCCACATTCTTTCGTCACTATAATTAACCATGAGTCGTGGAATGCTGCCTCAAGCTTTTAAGAGATTGCTCGCATTGATTTTTATTTCTTTTTCTTTGTGTGTTTTTTTGATTCAACATGCATGTCTCTATCAAATAGATACATCATATTTGCACAATGATACTTGATGGAATATAAAGTGTTATTATTGTGTTGTTTAAAAAAGGCTTTAAAAGCTTTCATTTGAACTTATTTAATAGGAAATATGCAATCATTAGGGAGAGAAGAACCTACAAAAGTTTCCTTGTGGACAAAAGTCCACATGGACAAAAGCATTATCTAATTAAACCTATTATACTAGATTCTCCAACTTAACAATAAACCTGGTAAAATTTATTAGTCCAACAAGCATGCGTCTTTGAAAATGAATTAAATGGATATATGTTACTAATAAAATAAAGGCTACAATTAAAATAAGCGGAAATATATAATATATATATATATATATATATATATATATATATATATATATATAAATATATGTCTTCATTCGTTATGATTTAATGTACATAATAAAGGCTACAATTTTTTTTTTTTGTAGTGCATTGATTTTTAATTCTTTTAATTACACCATTTGTGGCATCCATTTGTTTAATTACTTCCACCCACTTCTAGTTGAAACAATTAATACAATAATTTTATGAGAATAAATAGATATTAACAAAGGAGGTGTGATTAGAGAAAGAGACAGATAAATGAGTATGTGAGGTCATCTGGTCATGCACATCTCATGTGACTAATTTCTGTTAATAGTTTCAATATAAAGTTAAATTAATGAGAACGTACAATTGATTCGAATAATTGAATAGCACAAATGATTTTTAGTTAGAAAAATTAGAAACCCAAGAAGATTAGAACCTTTATTAAATTTTTTTTTTTAATGTAATTATGTGATATTTCATTGACAATAAATCAAAAAAGCATAAAACTCTTACATCAAAGCATAAAATACAGATAAATATAGTACAAAATTATAAAATTAAACAGTTATAGATTTGGACAAAAACATCTTAAAAAATTAAAGAACAATTTATAATTTCAACTTTTGCTGACTCATGAGCAAATCTACACCGAGTAAACTAGATCTAAGACTATATTTGAGGTATGGGTAGTTTAAATTTTCATCTCTTTATTTTTAAATCATAAGAGATAGTCTCTCACACTGATTTACGTCTCCTTAACTCTAAAGATCAAGAGAAAAACTCTTACATCTAAGACGGAACAAACAAAATAGCAAAATAAAAAACATAAAATAAAGAAACTAAACAAATTCAACGACAAGAAGTGATATAAACGAGAAAACTAGCCCGCAAAGACAGATCCGTAATCACTGTAAGAAAACCTTTTCAAATTTCTTTACCAACAAAATATTTTCTTTGGTGCCAAAAAGCTTTGCCATCTGTCCATAATATGTGGACATCCCAACGAATATTTTGAATTGACATAAAATAAAATAAAAAACTTCAAATGTAGGTCCTACAGTGATCATCAAAAGCCAAGTCACTGCCAAGATATCTTCAACTTGCTCAATAAAAAGACCACTTCTACAATTAATTTGAGGAAGAGGCCCCAAGGAACAAAAGATCATGGCCCATGCATTTTTGTTTTGGTTAGAGAATATTAATTATTAGCCCTGAAACAGGAAACCAGGAGCGTTTTGCACTGAAATAATGTTAAGACAACCATAATATATTAATTAATTGTCTTCTCTATTCCTTTAGATCGATCGTTTTGTAAATCAACCATATATTATTGGTGTTTTTATTTTTTTAGAAAAAAAAAAATTAAAACAAAATCACCCACTAAAGATATTAAACTAGGTACAGAAGTACTAAGTAAAAAAAATAAAAATAAAAAGGCATTGGAAAAGAAGACGTCTAACTTCTTCTGAGTTAACCATTACTTTATAACCTACAAGTCAAATGATATATATTATATTTTCCCCTGATTGCTTTTAAGATGACTGATCATTTATGAATGTTCATTAAGTCTGCTTTTAATAAGAAAGCAAAGTACTTTGGAAGAAAAAAAAAAAAAATTGTTTGAGTAAAGAAGTACTCCTATTTAATTAAACTATGGGAAGCCAATTAATTACACTTTTTTTTCTTTTTTTCCCGGTAGTTTTCCATGAATTATCTCATTTTTTTGATCATTTTAAACGGGTCTAGACTTCACAATGAAGTCACTTTCATCTTTAGACTTTTTATTGTGTTTGTCACACTAGACACCATCTTTCATCAGTGACATTTCAGATTATTCATGTCTGAGTGCTTAAACTTTATTTATTTAAGTACTTCCAAAGCGAATGGCTTTAATTACTTTCTCCTTTCCTTAGGTCCCCACTATATTTCATGATGATTTGATTGATTCTATTATAATTACATCCCCATAGCATATTTGGCTTATATTAAATAATTAATAGGAGAATTTGATAGGATCATTTCATAATGCTTTCGGTTTGATTATGTACCTCTAATCAAAGTAAAATCCAAAAGATTGTCAACTCAACCTACATATTAGAATACTTTATTAGGCTAAAGTATCACGCGAGTCTTTGTTTTCTATGGACAATTATGGGTCTAATTACTGGCTTTACCCATTTAATTACCTATGCTTATATCACAAGTGGAATGATCGATGCATTCACTTTTTTTTTTTTAAATTTTTTCCTCGTCAAATGCTATTCTAAATTACATAAACAGTGAACTAAGAAAAAGAAATGAATAGCAAACAAGTGACAAAATTGCAAGATTTGATTGGTTTCCTTCCTTATTGGCATTTTAATTGTTTCCAACTCGATTCCACAAAGCTAGCTTGCCCTCAAAATCTAATCATTTTCTGCCATTTAGTTTTATAGTGAGATTTTTGGTTGGCAAACATTAGCAATTGAACAATCTTAATTTTCTGGTTTCTTATGTTTAAATGACCGATCGAAGTCACCTTTTCTACGTTTTCATCAAGAGTTTTCATAGAGGCAACACTTCTCCAAACCCTAAAATTTCAAAGCATGCTTTAATTTGTTGGATTCTTTTGACCTAAAAACTAAAAGGAGGCAGTACTAGGAAGAAATGGAATTGAGGGCATTTTACCTCTCAGCTTATATATATATATCATGATAGAACCACATTAGTTTTGCTATAATATTCCTAGGATTAGGCTTAGGTGCTGTAAATTTTTTTCAACACCTATACTGTAGTTAATCTAATGGTTTGAATTTGATTTCAAACACATGAAATTAAATCTGAACCCTTAGATAAAAAAAATTTACAACACCTAAGCCATATCCATATCTTCCTATACTCTTCATTACTAATTAACTTTTTTATATTTATCATAATCATACAATTGGGAGCTGGGCTGTCAATTGAAAAGCCCAATCACGATTACCATTGCCATCAAGCAAAGGCGCATAACTAATTGGTGCCACCATATTTCATTAATTAGACTCACTACTAATCAGAGCCCGTATTCACGATTGATCGGGAATCGGACTCAGCTTGAGCATCCATCCCGATCGTCGAGAAGCATAGTTAGCGACTGTATTTCTTTTGCAAGTATTAACACATTATCGACCGAAAACTGTCTCAAAATCTCCGGGCATATTTAGTTGCCAAATGAGCCACTTTTCACAACTATTATGAAAGCATTCTCACCTCTCTTCATTTTCTCTCTGCTATAAAAATTAAGAGTAGACATAATCTACTTTGATCCCCTCCCCCTTTTTCCATTTTTGCTTATAAAAAAAAAAAAATAAATAAAAAAATAAATAAATAAATTGTTTAACAACACATCTTATTTATGTAACAATATGGGTGGCCGTGGCCGACTATTTAAAAATCTCTTTTAGGAAAGACTGAGAATGATGGGAATAATATTATAAGAAAAGAGACAGTTTTAGTGGAAGCATACCATGGGCACTTTCCGCGTGAGAATCTAAATGGGGTTAGAGATAATTTTTGCTCTAATCGATGCTTAAAATTAATCTTTTCAGAGAAGATTATATATAGCTGCAGAAACATTGGTTTTGCGTCTAATTATTGTAGTGAGGCCGAATCACGATCCTTTATTAGGGCCCCTAATTAAAGTCTGATTATCATCATCATCATTTAACTGAGAAAATTAATATCTTGCAAAGTAATAATATGTTGACCGTAATTTACTGATCGATAATTAAAGTAACCAATTAGTGCAAAAGTAAATAGGGAGAGGGTTAGTGGTGAGGAATTAATTGTTTGAGAACCAACAAGAAGTACGATAGAGATGTTAGTGAAGCTTCTAAGAGCATTATGGTGATTGTTCATCATTAAGTTTCCTGTGGGCTATGCATACAAGATATATATATATATGCAATTTATGATGATCATCAAAGAGGATAGGGATGAGATACTTAAATATATAATAGAAGGGAGCATTAAAGTATTTATTAAACCCTTTTCAGTGGTACTAAACCTTCCAATTAATGTTCTTATATAAAGTTACCCAACAAAATAAATGTTCTCAGCTCAAGTAGGCATAAATAACAAATATATAAAGTTTTTGAGTTTTTTATCCACACAGGGAGAGAAAGAGGGGGGCATATTGCGATTATGAATGTATATACTCATATCAATTTGGAGGAAGATTGTGAATCCACACATTAGAGTGACATCCACCAATCTCAAAGTGTAAAGCTGTGGAATATGAAGATATAAAAATGTTTGGAGTATTATAATTTTTATAAAAATCCTTTAAAATCTCATGTGGCAATTTATATTTTATGAAAATGAGCATTATATAAACTATCTTATAGCAATCATGTTTTAATGGTTAACGTGGTAAGTACTACATGCATGTACTACTATGTTAGACCATGTGGACAGTAACAATCCAATTTTAGTGACTACTATAATAAGTGTTATATGAATTATTAATTGATAGTCTACATTTTAGAAGTACGAATCGAAATGAAAAATTACACTTTTACTGGCCTAATAATTAAACAGCCGGCCCAATATCCAAACATCTTAAAACATAATTTTAGGGTCATCTAGAGACTCACAAGCCATGACTTGAGGCATATGTCAACAAAGAGGCAACAAAGACCACATCTGTATAAGGTTGGCTAAAGGCAAGGACCAAGTATGCTCTCGTGCCCTGATCCCAATCTATCTCTTTTATTTTTATTTTTTTCATATTTTTACTAACTTAAGCTTTAGAGATGATTTCGCCACAACCTCCCCCTTTACAGCATACCACATTGACGCTCGACTGTTTTGTAGGGATCTTGAATGAAAGACTAGACGTGCATAATCACTAGTTAATTTTTAGAATTAACAGTTAGTACTGTCTGTAGGAACGACAGCAAGTTGTTGATGTTATTTACTTGTTGTCCTTCAAGATAAAAAAACAGTTGACACCATCAGTGGGAACACTCGCCCATGCTGGCATACCCAACATCCAGCAAGACCTCGGGCTCGTGGCTCGAGCTGAGTTGACAGGGTCTCCTCTTTCTCTGGATTTCAATTCATCAATAGCAGATATGCACATTAATTCTTAGAACAAAAATAAATAGTCTCAAAAAACTTTNNCTCCTGTGCCCAACGACACTTTTCAAAAGCATTATAAAACATTGACTTGACAACTCGACTCCCCTCCTAAAGCTAGGCATTCCAGTCGGCAGTCGCCTTCTCTATCCGCTCCAAGATCTGAGAGGGGAAAAAACAGAATGCGAGTGAAAACTGGTTTTAAATTCAGAATTTATGTTTTTAATTATGAAATGTTTTTATTAATTCCATGAAATCTTTTCTGAATTTATGTTTTTAATTATGAAATGTTTTTAAACTCAACCATTTTTAAAACCGTTAAAGTATATTGCTTATTGATTTTAAAGTATATGTTTTGAAATTGTGATTTTAGAAAGTATGATTTAAAAATGTGATATTTAAAAATATAGTTAAGCATTTGACAAAATTACAATTTGGCCTTTAAAATCGTAGTTTAGCCTTTAAAATTTTGCGTTTTTAAAAAGTATCTTTTTACCTGCGATTTGAAAATGTAAAAAATCTGCGTTTTTAAATCACAATTTTTTAAAAATACAATACCTAAACAATCTATTTTTTGCGATTTGTTTTAAAATCGCACTTATTGTCTATGAAATCACAATCTCAAACGCACCCTTAGTAGAGTAGAGTAGGCAACTGGACATTAATTGAAATTGTTGAACTTATAGAAACTTACGTTTAGAAATAAAGTAATGATACATGTCAATCTACATGTTTAATTAGTTTGTATTTATTAAAATTGATGTTACTTTTAAAATCACCATTAGATCAAAAGTCAATAATGATCTACTAAAAATTCAATGATAATTTTAAAAAACTACATTAATTTAAATAAACACAAAATAAACATAAAAATTGACATATATAATTACTCTTATAAATAATTTTTTCAAACTTCCAACCCCAACACATGCTCATTCATTTCCTTTCTTTTCCTTCAGACTTTTATTCGTCTTAACTTAGTATAACATGTCATGAGGTGGACTCCCTTTCCTCATATATTAGCACAATGACCAAAAACCATTCAAGAGACTAGTGACTAGGATAAAACATGAATAGTACCAATATGAGGTTTTGCTTCAGTTATGTTTGGCTCTGGACTTTTCGTAATTTTTTGCACCTTTGAGGCTATTAAGTTAATAAACCTAGCCCTAACGCGCCAAAAACGTTACGATAAATACTAGGTGAACTATTAAATCAATTTATAAACAACTTTTAGTAGCCCTCCTGTAAATATATATAATCCGTTGCACAGTCTAAGCTGAAATCAAGTAATGGTATGGAATTAAAAAAAAAAAAAAAAAAAAAAAAATTTTAAAAAAAAAATAGAAAAATTAGAAAGTAATGGTATATTGCGCAATTCCCCAATATTGATTTGGAGAGTGCATCACGCGCTATAGATTTGCGTTGGAATATTGATTCCCATTAAAAATAAAAATAAAAAAGGAGGAAGGCGGCATAAGTAGGTCTTGGTCTGAGAGGATAGGCGTGGTTTAAAGGAGCCCAAATGATTGGTTGGTTTTGGGCTTTCAAAGCTCCTTTCAGCGGGCCCCATCTCAAACTTAATACAATGGCCCTCTCTCTCTCTCTCTCTCACAAAAAGAAACACTAAAGGTATTAGGGTAAATATTGTAGGTCAGATTGTAGGTGGTTCCCATTAGAGAGGGGCTAATAATAATATATTTACTAAATATAGTGACACACTTTTATCATCACAATCTCATTCCCATTGTTGTTTTGCTCTAAATAAGCAACCTATCCACCTCTTCCCTATAGATTGGAGATAGGCCTCTATGCACCATCATCATTTTGTTTTCTTTTTTTTTTTTCTTTTCTTTTTCTTTTTAAACAAATTGTGCTACATTATTCTTCACTTTAAGCTTTCGGCAACTTTTTCTTCTTTATTATATTCTTACTGTTTTTGGATTATACTCCAATTATTATATGGTTTTCATTTTATTCTATTCAGGATAGAATTTCCTCTAAACTATATTAAAAATAAGGAAAATTTACTAAAACTCTTCAAATTTTCATGCAATTTAAATAATCTTTCTTAATGTTTGATTTTTCTCACTTTGGTCCCTCGTACTTTTATTTGTCTCATTTCATCCCTCCGTCTATTTTCATCGTCAACCTTGTTAAAATTTCTAAAATACCTCTATATTTTAAACAAAAAAAAATTATAAAAAAAAATCTAAAATAAGGAGTGTTTTAAGTAATTTTTGCATTACTACGTTAAGAATTTAATAAAAATCCTAATAGAGGGGATGAATGAGATAAATTAAAAGTTTGAAGGGTCAATTGAGAGAAATTATACATTAAGGAGATTATTCAAATCGGCGTAAAAGTTCAAAAAATCTTTGTAAAGTTTCTCTTTAAAATAACTTTTACCAAATTAATTTATAAAAATGTTATATATCTCTTTGTATGTAAGATGCGTATAATTTTTTAAATAATACTAAAAACCGTATTACTATAAAAATATGTACATTTCATGTGTAAATAGATATATAATATTTTTATAAATTAGGTTAAAAGAGTTTGAAAAAAAGAATGTGTCAGGAAAATGACTTATACCTGTCAAGAGACCAATTGCCTTTATCCCCTTCATGTGGCGACCTGCTCGAGGGCCTCTAACCCATATTCCCAAAAAGGGTTTTCCATTGACAACGTTTTACCACATAACCAAGCCAAATGACTAACTGATTTTATTATTATTATTATTCTCTTTTCTTATACCGAAGTACTAAATTTAATTTTTTTTTATTTAAATACGTTTGGTATGTGAAATGATTATTTTTTAGAATAGTAAAGAATAATCTTTATTAATTAAGAATAAAAAAAATGAAATCAAAATAGCCTTACTATTAAAGTTTATATATATTTTAATACTTAAAATAGTCATTATCATAGCTATAAAAATAGCTATTTCAAAACTAATCTATTATACTTCTTTCATTCTTAATAAAGGCTATTATAAAGAATAGTCATTCTACGTACCAAACATAACCTTAAAGTTATGTTGAATACATTCTCACAAAAAATTAGGTTATATTTAATACGCGGAATGACTATTCCTTAGAATAGTCTTTATTAAGAATGAAATAGCCTTGTAATAGTCATTCTCATGACCATGAGAGAATAACTATTCCCTTAATTGAGAGAATAATCATTCCTCTTAAATTTGAGAGGAATAGATATTCACTTACTTGAAAAAATAGACATTTCCTAGTGGTGATCGGAAAGACTATTTTAAAGCTAATATATTCTACTCATTTTATTATTAATAAAGTCTATTCATTAGAACAACTATTTCACGTACCAAATAAGTTCTTAATTAGTTTTAAATTTGTAGTACATTATATATAAATGTCTCAAAAGCTAGTCACATCACTATCTCATTTTTATACAATATGAATAATGCTATATGCTATACCATTGTTCTATTATGCTAAAATAATAGTGGTGTGATATATATCTTATAGAGAGAACATATTAATTAGAATAAAATTAATGCTAAAAATTAAATTTTTATCTCATAAATATTTTATGATGCTTATATGTCAGTCCCAGTCCCAATCAAACCATTAAATTAAGGCCCGCACGGAAGAAACTGTAGGCTCCATAATATAATATCATATTCTGAAGTTTAAGGCTATGAAGAAGACATTATGGCTGTCCCTCACCGAACGATTGGGCAGCTTTGAGGACCTCAATTCCTATTAACTTGCCCTAGTATCAATTGCCCAGACCCCCAGTGGCTTGGAAAATTTTACAAGCACCTATCAGGATTGTGACATGTGTAACACTCCAACTCGATCACCAAGACACGGTCAAGCTCATCAGATTAATGATAAATTGAAGAGAGAGGTTTAGTAAAAAATGTATGTATATATACATGAACACATGCCTACATGCATGCATGCAATTGCATACATATTTATAGACTATATATATATACTAGTATAATACTAATACAAAATTGGATTTTATTTACCATATATAACAGTAATGTATAAATAGTACCAATCGAGTGTTACTTGTATGAGAGGGAGGTGAAATGGGAGTGCTAGCTCCTTGTGCTTTTGGGTTTTGAAGTTTTTATATACAAACAAATGCAAGTCGAAAATTAATCATCTAAGAAATTAATTACCAGTTTTTCATTAATCAATTTGATCACTTCTTGAATGTAAATAATTCGATACAAAATAATAGAGAAGCGATTTATTTTTTTTTTTTTAATTTGGTGTATATCTATTTTACATCTTCGTACAGTCTTTTTTCCAAATTAATCATTGGATTTGTGGAACTAATACAACAGATGGAAGTGTATCAAGTCTCAAAATAATGTAAGGAACATTACAATGAAGGTTTATGTATTCGCATGGATAACTTTATGGCCTCGTTTACATAAAATTGTAAAATTTTAGGGGTGAAAAACTACCAACAAGTTTGAGAGAGTCATGTTCCCCCAAATTTTCTATTGTTTATAATTGTAACCTTATATTTTACTATAATTTTGTAGAAAGTAGATAGATGTTCTTCTCAAATATATACATATTTCTCAATGCCCCTTCCATAGTTCGAATGAACTATGAGAAATGCTAGGCTTACAAAAGTTTTTACAACAAAAAGTCATTTTTACAACAAAGTGATGTGACACAATATGATTGGAAACGAGATAATTTAAATTTGAGAAATCCAATCATGTCGTGCCACATCACTTTGTAGCAGTTTTTTTTTTGTAAAAAAATTTTGTAAGCTTAGCATTTCTCATGAATTATTACACCAACAAACACCTCATGGTCAAAAAGGTATCATATTTGATAAAGATTTATATAAGCCCAGTAAGCAAAGTTTGAAAATAGCTTAATTATAAGTTTAAAATGTAAACGCTATGGTCTACTAGCAGGACAAGTAATATAAATATATATTTCATGTTTAAATTTTATCAAACAATGAAAAATAATATTATTAATGATAATGGTAGATATCCCTTAGATTTTCTGTAACACCCAGGATTTCATAAAGAATTTTGGAATTTTGAAACTTAAGAAAAAGTAGAATAAAAAATGCATCATTAGCAATGATATGTTAGGCATGGTGAGGCCAGTGAGCATTACATTAGAAAGGTTAAAAAAAATAGGGTTGAAACATGAAAATTTAGGGTTTTTGTACAAACCTTGATTGATCGAGTTAACGTTGCCATGTGTTGATGGAAAATTTCTCGAGAAAATGAATGTCAAAATTAGGGTTTGGTGGTCTCCATCAATCAAGCGTTAGCCTTGATCGATAGAGCGGCTGATGGACTCGCATTTAATGATGCGGCGAATTGACCCGACTTGTGTAACACCCGAAACAAAACCCTTTTTTAATTAAACGCACGTGGCTTTTAAAAAAAGTGAAGGGAGTGTAGTAAAGTCATAAGAATAAAATTTGTAATATTCTTAATTAAAAAAAAAATAGAGTTATAAAATAGGTAAAACGAACAATTGAAAACCCTTGAATAATCAAAGACCCATTTTTATTTATCTGTGTGATTAAGTTCAAAGAAACCCTATTTTTGGATGAGGAAATTGACCACCACTTAAGGAGTGATCCATCAGTCCCATGTTACAGGTAGTGTTCGATCAATGTAAGTACAACATGTGAAATCAATGTGTCAAAAACATGAGAAAATGGGCTTTTCCCTATGAAAGGACCAAGAACCCTAGAGAAGCTCATTTGCTCGACTATTCAGCAACCTAGAGAGAGAGAGAGAGAGATTGAAAACCCCCTTTTTTAGGGTTTCTTGAGACTAAGGAGGAAGAAATATCACCCCCTTGAGGTATAATCTGAAACCCTAACCTCTATTTCCTGTTTGTAAAGTTACTTTTTTGTTTGTATATGTTAGGAATGGTGCACTAAACTGTTGATTGTTGTCACAAATACCCACCTAAATAATAGGTGAATATTTGCATGTTTTAACTCGTAAGTGCATAAAATCAAAACAATAGTATAGTAGGCAAGTGCGAGATCATTTCCACAGGAATTGATAAATCGTATTTAAAAAGGCTTTTCGAGAATAACGTCACAAGGTTCAAAATGAGTAACAAATAATGGATTAAAAATAAGAAGAAAGTAAAATGGGATTTTATGGATCAAAAACAGCAAATTAATTTGTGAATAATGAGAAAGTAAGGCAGGATGTTGATATCCACCACTAATCATACACTTTAAGTATCACAACTTGCATATGTTGCAAACCATTTTGCAATGCTCATGTTTGTCAACCTAAGGGCATGTCATCTACTCCAAAAGTCATTGATTTTCCTATATAATAAATTAGGCATGACATCTACTCTAATTCTTTTATTTCTCAAAAGATTTAACATGGCATCTACTAAGTTATTCTTTAAGAAAGTATAAATCAATGGAAATCGACAAATACACTTAGCCTAGAACATGACATCTATTCTAGCATCTTCATGCTGATTAACTCCAAGAATTTTTAAAAGTTTCTCTTATTACTTTAATAGGCCTAGGACTCGGCCATCCAAATTGACCTATATGATAATCTCCACATAAAACATGCATATGATGATCAAGTATAAATATACTCCAAATGAATAACGAACAAAAATCCAGAATTAATCAAGTGAGCATTACAAGTAGTTTGCAACAAAACAAGCTGAGTTCCTTAAAGATTACATGACTAGGGCTTCAATCAAGCCCTATTTAAGAGTTTAGCTACACATAGCTTGAATGGAAAACATCTTCATACAAAAGTAGTAAAGAGAAAGAGAAAACTTGAGAAAATTGGTTCATGGTGTTCTTCTCTTCTCCAAAACTGAGCTCCTGCCTCCTTTGTTGTGTAACCCCTCAAAACATAATGGAATGAGTGTTTTATATTCCCCAAAGTCTTCTCTCCTAGCTATTTTCGGATTGAACACCCAAGAGAGGGAAAAATCTCACTTTTCCTTCCTTTGAAGGAAACTTGGAAGGAATCTTGGAGGGATTTGAGTTGTGTGCCCATAGTGCTTTCTTAGTGGGCGAGGCAACCTCCATCTGCACTGCACAGCCGCAATTTTTTTTTTTTTTGATGTGCAGCAGCAGTTTTGTCAGACTTGGGGGCGTTCGAGCCCCGAAGCTTTTCTTAGGCTGGCAGTTCACGTGCATTTTTGACCTTCAAGACGTGAAAATTTGATCCTTCACATAAAATACCATTTGTTCATCTCTGAGTCATCTTTCTAATGCCCTTAAATTTGCCTTAATTAGATTTTTGAGCTAAAAGTTATGGACAAAACAATGCACAAAGGTTTATTTTTCAGCAACTTTGCATCTTCAGCACCCTTAGTTTTGCTCAAGGTCCAAATTCAACGAAGTTTGATGCATTTACACTTTAAGACCTGAAAACACTAAATAACTCAAAACAATACAAAAAATTAGATTACAATAAAATTAAGGTATTAACATATGGAAGATAAGGGCTTGCATATGTTAAAAAAATCAGCACTTAACACACCCCCAAACTTACATAATGGTAGCCCCTTAGCATCACAAAACCGAAAAATATAATGAAACCCAATATAAACAAACTAGCTAACTCCTTTGTCGTAGGAAACACGGTTGCATTTAGCGCATGCAACAAGTCTTTTAAACCCCTAGACATCCTTAGTGGACGAGTAAAGTCTCGTGAGGGTTTAACAGAAATGCTACTTGTAACGATCTAGGAAAAAATGCTAGCCACATCTACGCTATCATCTCAAAAGGACTAATCAATTTTGAAGTTTTCCTAGTATCACTTATAAAGCCCAGTTTTACTTAGTAACTAGGCAATGTAGGACTTAGCATTCATGACTCTCTTTATAAACTACCCACTCTATGTGGGCTATTTCTCATCTTCACAAATTGGGACCGGGGTGTTACAAGAATTAATTTAAAAGTTTTCATATATATATATTAATAATAACGAGTTATTTATTTATTTATTTTTTGTTAATGGGTTTTATTTTTATGTTTGATTTTTGTAAATAAATTAGGAGTGTGGGTTATATTATTTTTATTTTATTTTTTTTGTACCATCAAACACCCATTAGGTTTGTGCTATCCTTAGTATTTAAATTGAAAAAGGACAAACCCTAACAACCACAACCGTCTTTTTATTTCTTTTTTACTCGTCCCTCTCCCAAAAGAATCGCATTCTCTCTCACTCTCAGGGACAGTAGCCCTCATCTCTCTCTTTTCCTCTTCCAAATACAGCAGGTATATGTCTTTCTATATCATTTGTAACAATCTAGGGAAAGCGTTAGCCATATCTGTGCTATCACCCCAAAAGGACTAGTCAATTTTGAAGTTTTTCTAGAATCAGTTATAAAGTTCAGTTTCACCTAATAATTAGGCGATGTGGGACTCAACACTCATGATTCTTTTTATAAACCACCCACTCTATGTGGGCTATTTCTCATCTTCCCAATATGAGACTGGGGTGTTACAAACTCCCCCTCTTAAACTCTTGACGTCCTCGTCAAGGTCACGTTATGCAGTGCTTTAGTACCACATGGTCTGACGTTATTAAGTAGCTCTGATACCATTTGTAACGACCCAGAAAAAAATGCTAACCACATCTGCCCTATCACCCCAAAAAGGACTAGTTAATTTTGGAGTTTTCTTAGAATCACTTATAAAGCCCAGTTTCACCTAGTAACTAGGCAATATGGAACTTAACACTCATGAACTTTCTTTATAAACCATCCATTCTATGTGAGTTATTCCTTATCTTTTCAATATGGGACCGGGGTGTTACACTACCCACATGCTTCGATGCTTAAATTGATTATTTTTGGTTTTATTGAATTTCTCACATGAATGTGTTTGATCATCATATGCTTGTAGTATGGATATGTTATTTAGGTCAATTTGGATGACCAAGTCCTGGGCCTATTAGAATGACGAAAGAACCCTATCACAGGTTCTTGGAATGATCAACATGAAGAACCAGAGTAGATACCTTGCTCTAGGCTTCATGTGTTTGTCGATTTCTATAGAATTATGCTTTCTTAAATAATAACTTAGTATACACCCATATTAAATCCTTTGAAAAAGAAAAGAGTATACACCCATGCCTAATTTGTTGCTTAAGGAGTATACACCTATGCCCTTAGGTTGACAAGCATTAAGTATCTTAATATGGTTTGTAGCATTGTGTATATCACGTTCTTAACGGAGTATGATTAGTGGTGGATATCGAAGCCCTACCATATGTTCTTATTATTTCAATTTTGCTATTTTAGTTTGTTTCAATCAAGATATCTATTTAGGAAATTCTCTTTAAGCATAATTTCAACCAATCCTTATGGGAATGATTTCGTACTTGCTCTCTATACTATTGTTTTGATCTTGTGCACTTGTAAGTAAAACATACAAATAGAAGCTTATTATTTAGGTGGATATTTGCACACAGTAGTTAACTTGACGCGCGTCCTAAGTCATACTTACAGCGTAAATAAGTCTCAAGATATCTATATAATTAGTTAACTTTGTATAAGATACACAACATAAATATATATTTATGACTTAATGCAAGATATCATATCTAAATACGTTCATTAACCATTAAATATCCAAATCAAATACTAAGTCTCTCAAAATAAATAACTTAAAAACCAAAGTGTTACAATTCTCAAAATATCCTCAAATCATCAATAAGTAAAGAAACTCAAAACATATTAAAAAATCTCAAATAAACATCAAATATTATGGTCCAGTCTTAATAAGATAAATCAAAGAAATAATCTCGATCATCTTGTATGAGGCCTGATAAGCCTTGAATGTTATGCATTTAAACCCCTTAACTTGCATTTGTTAAACCATAGCTATTTTTGTAATATAATATTTTAACGTGTTTTTGTGTTTGTTAGTGTTTTCAGGTCTTATGGTAAAGCTGCACTCTATATCATGGATTTCCTCAATAAAAGCTAACTTCATCACTTGGCTCGAGCTATCCCCTCCCTTGGCTCGAGCTATCCCCTCACTTGGCTCGAGCTAGCTCCAATCCCACAGTAGATGGTTTAGTAACCATCAAAACTAATGAAAGGACCATCACCCTTGCCCCGAACCCTGCATAAGAGTTTATGTAAATATGATGTTATCATATTTACATAAGCAAACAAGTGAGTCTACTGTTTTTCATAATATAACAGACCATTGATTATTGAGCAATTCAAAGATGACAATATTAATGAATGTATGAATATGCAGCATAGTGGCAGTTTAGTTTTAGTCTTAGATCTTGTTTGGTTGCACTTCTTGTAACGCCTAAAAATTTAAATAAAGGTAATTAAAAGTAAGAAAAATAAACACTTTGAAAAAGCAACAAAAAAAAAAAAGATTTTTCACATTGGGCGTCCGGACGGTAGTATTCTCTTCAAGACGGCTGTTGCCCAGTGTGCGTCGTTTACAGCCCCATCTGTAGCGGTTCGGACGAGTTCGGCTATTGTTCAGTCAGTAGCGGTCGTCATCATGTAATCCACAAGGTGGTCAAGAGGAGCTCATCCAGTGAGCCTCGTCCGCTGTTCATCTACAACACGGTCTGGATGGGCTTGGAATTACTGTTTAATCAGTAAGCCTCGTCCGTAGCATGGTCCAGATGGACCATATGCACTTTCGTCCGGACGGACCAAAAGCACTTTCATTCAGAAAGACCATATGCACTTTCGTCCGGACGGACCACTTCCTAGTCCGGACGGCGGCACTATTTCAACGCCTATAAATAGGGTTGACACGATTTTTAGCCCACTTTTCCAATTTTTCTTCTCTCTCGCCATTTTCCCTCTTCTCTCTCCTAGGGTTCATATCCAAACCTTGGGTATTGATCTTTGAGAGCTTCCAATCACATTTCTAACACCGAAATCAAGATTCTCGACATTGAAAACCTATTTTCACTAATCGATTCAAGGTAAAAATTCTTGAAACCCTAGTTTCTCAATCTTTAGCTTATATTCTTGAATGTATGACTTAATATTGAGTAACGTCTTAGGATTCTTGTTGGGTTGTGCTCACTGTACATCGGGTTAAAGTTCCATGGTGCACAAACTCTGAATCTTTCAATATTTAAGGTAAGAAGCCTAAACCCTAGGTTTTCCCTTGTTTTATAATGTTGGGTTTTGTGATATTTAACCCTAGTATTTCTCTATGGGTTAACATTGTGGGTTGTTTGTATGCTATTTGGAACCCTAGAATTCTATAGGTTACTCATGGGCTACTTCAATGCTTGTACTTTTAAGTATCATTGGTGTTGGGTATAGAGTATGAGTAAATAGTTGTTGATGTTTTAGCAATATGTTTATGCACTAGGTATTGCTTAAACGTTCGATCTAGAAGTTAACTCAACAAGCAGAAAGAGTAAGTATTTATACTTACTGAGAGTGATACACCCTTTAAATGTTGTATGTTTTAATGTTTAGTAGAAGTTTTTATTTACTAAACAAAAGAGATATTTTCAAATGTGTTGAATAAATATTATGAATGTTAAAGAACGAACCGATGATATTTTATTATAACATATAATTTATGCTTTCAATTATTTTCTTGAGATTGATGAGTATTTGATGAGTGATTTATGATGAGTTATTGATTATTTATGTTTATGGCATAAATATTGCCTTGATAAGTTTCATGATGTTTTGTTGATATTTGTTTTGAGAGATGAACTATGGCTAAAGAGTTTGCATGTTATTTAAGAGCATATGTATGAAGGGCATAAGAGAGCATATGAACTCAAGCCACAAGGGTTGTTAAAAACTGTGTGCACTAGAGCAGAGATAAAGAGCTAGAGTAAAAGAGTATGAACCCAAGCCGCAGGGGTTGTAAAAAGCTGCGCGCAATAGAGCTAGAGACATTGCATGTTGAACATGATGATTTTATGATAATTTGTGAGAGTGATGTTAGTAATACTTATGTACTAGTGTCCGCTCATATGGGTTGGATCACTAGTATGTATGTGTAAGTAAGTCATGATTGATTTATGAGATGTTTCATGATATGATTTATTGGACTTTGTTATAGACGTATTAGTATGCATATGAGGTTTAATGGGAAAGTACCTATGTATATTCTTACAGCTAGTTGCATATGATGATTTCATAGACTTTATTATAGACGTATTAGCATATGAGTTCGCATGGAACGAAACATATGTATATTCTTATGGCTAGTAGCATATGAGATTTATGTTTTATTGTTTATATATGCTTATATGCTTGTATTTTCACCCATAGTGGAAGGAATGCTTGTATATAGGTGTAATTGAGTTATATGATACATCTATAACATAGACGTATATGTATGTGTATACTTCAAAGTAGAGAGATTGACATGTGCTTATACGTACTCATTTATTATTATATTTCAGATGCTTTTATGACTACAGTGTTTACTTCATCAGTTTTATGTTTTAAAAATAAATGCCATACTTTTAGTAGCTGTTATTGTAAACTCATATAAACTAACTCTTCGGTTCATTGCGAAAAGTCAGTGGGTTTTTATTCACTGAATCTGTTGACTCACCCTTTTCTTTTTCGCCTATGTAATCATGGATGATTTGTATGGTTACATAGATATTGATGCAGGTTTTAAGGGAGTTGACGATGATCCCGTGGCCTACTACCTTGATCATTACGACTGATATCGTGGGATGTATTATTTTGTATAGACTTGTTAGATAGTTTATTCTTTTGTATATTGTTGTGATGTATTCACAAACAATGTTATTGTATATCTGGCTAGTGTCGCATGTGACATAGTTTGTATAACCATTCTTTTTGTAGATGTCACAATGTAAGCTTTAATGATTTGTATTTTCATTGTCAGCTTTATGTGTATTGATTACTCACATAGTATATGCTTCTGCTCAGTTTATATTATATGTGATATGTAACTCTAATGTAATTGATGTAATCTCATGATACGTTGTGAGATATATATGTAACAGATGTGTTTCTATCACCCTGTAACGATCGATCCGGTTCATGATTATATTATGTTTTCCAAAAAAAAAAAATCACTAAATGTGATTATGAAATGGGTCGTCATACTTCTCTCGTTCCAAGGTTCAAAACCAACTTGTCTTATGGTTTGTTATCCTCCCACTTATAAAGTTTACCTGTTTGTGCTGAAAGCCTACCGGTCCCAGCTTAGTTACTTATTACCGGGTCCTTGGACTATTCCCCCAATCCACTAGTTAGCCATTGCCCATGCTACTTACCAGCTTTGTTTACAGCTATTCTCTTAGCTATTTAATTGCTTTGGCATAATATGCATTTCATGAGTAGTTATTCAACACAATAAATGAATAAAACAATAGTCATTATACTAATGATACACATTGTCATTTCTCAGTAAGTACTTTCATACTTACTCATTTTAGTGATTCCTTAACTCCTTCCTTGTATATATATATATATATATATATATATATAAACCACCAACAATACATATTATATCAATTTCATTTTTAATAATATGTTGTTTTAGACCATTTGCTCTTTATATTTATTATTATCCATCACTTTATTATTCTATGACAATTAATAATTTAAAGACAATCACTTGTGAAAAGCCCATACAAAGCTCAATGTTTAAACAAGGATCTTAAAGTAAAGACATGTCACAAGGATTATAAATATAAATGACAATCAACTCATGACAATCAAATACCATCACGAGGATAGTAAAATTAAATGACGATCACTCGTAATAATCTAATACTTAGATTGATATTTAAATGGCCAAATTCGTTCATTTAAATATAGATATCAAGATATCAAGATATATCACAAGGACTAAATGTAAAGAACATAGGTTATGTTTGATACGCGAAATGACATTCCTTATAATAGACATTATTAAGAATGTAATGAGTGGAATATAATAGTCATTCTGATAATCATGAAAGAATAGTTATTCCTTCAATTAAAGGAATATACATTCCTCTTAAATTTAAGAGGAATGGCTATTCCCTCAATTGAAGGAATAGTCATTCCCTCATGGCTATCGGAATACTATTCCACGGCTAATCCATTATACTCATTCTATTCTTTATAAAGACTATTTCTTGGAATAGCCATTCCGCATACCAAATGTGTTCATAGTATAAAAAGCAATCACTCATGGTAGTCCAATACCAAGATTCATGTTTAAACACCGAAGTGAGTGACATAATGTTTAAACAAGAATCTTAAAGTAGAACAAACCATAAGGACAATGAAAGTAAATAACAATATGTAAAGAATGTAAACCATCACAAGTTTACATTAATCTGTCTTTGTTAATCTTTTAAGTTCATTGGGTCCTTAAACAACTTCCAATAAAAGAACATCACCAATATAGCAAAGAATATACCAAAGGATTCATAGAACATTCACCAAACCATTTTTGGAAGAAATCTTCCAAAATCCTTCAAAGTGGCCAAATAGGGTGTTATTAGAGTCGGGTTTCCCGTTTACATGAAGTCTAGGCTGTGTATGGTGGAGGAAAACAACTACTTAACCTCGCTAAAGTTTCCGTGTGGTGCTGCCATAGTAAGAGAACAAAAACAACACAAAAAACTCCAAGTGGCCGTGTATGAGTTTTAAGGAAGGCTGGAGAAAATTTTCAAGCAAACAAACCAAGGAAGCCTTCTTGAAAATGGTATGAAATTCCTAACCCATTCATGGTATTTACAGGCAAAGCACAAGGCCAAAAATCAGCATGGTGTTTGGCCAAGGCAAGAGAAAAAGTGAGAAATGCCAAAATTTTCCGGAAGTTAACCTAAATGTCCAATTTTTTCTTTATGACTATTGACCTTTCTAGCCTTGATTTTCTCTCTTTTCCAAGGGTTTTTAGTCCAAGAATGCATGCCTTTTTTACCATAATGGCAAGCCCTACATAGTATTCTTAGATAGATTTAAACTTTAGTTGACAGTTGGAAGACTTAAGACATCGCTTTTTAGGCAAAATGTCAACCAACTCTGAATTGAATTCGAATTTCACCAAATTCAAGTGACAACATTAGATTTTTTACATAGTCCATAAATTTCCAAAAACATATTGGTCAACTTCAAATTTAGAAATAAAGAGTAAGTCAAAAAGTGCTATTTTGGTGAATGAATAGTCATCATTATGCTAGAAAAGTCAACGAATTAACTTTTATCGAAATTCTATGACAAGACAAATAATTCCAATACAAGGATTTTTCACACTGTCCAAGCCTCTTACAGCACTGACAAAGAAGAATGTCAGCTATGTATGGAGTGATGAATGTGAAGCAAGCTTCCAAAAACTTAAGAGGAGATTGGTGACTGCACCAATTCTTGCTCTTCCCTGTGAAAGAGAGAGTTATGTTGTGTATAGTAATGCTTCCCTCAAGGGTTTGGGATGTGTACTCATGGCAAGGTAAAGTAATCACATATGCATTAAGGCAGTTGAAGAACTATGAACGGAACTATCCCACTCACGACTTAAAGTTGGCTGCAGTAGTTTTCACTTTAAAGATATGGATGCATTATTTGTATGGGAACAAGTGTGAGATATACACCGATCACAAAAGCTTGGAGTATATCTTCACTCACAAGGACTTGAATATGAGGTAAAGAAGATGGCTTGAATTGATAAAAGACTATGATTGCTATATCCTTTACCATTTGGATAAGACAAATGTTGTTGCTGACGTACTAAGCAGAAAATCACGGAGTGAAGCTTCTGTTTTTGCATTATCTACAGAATTGCTTACTTAGCAACTGGTATGCTTCAGTTAGATGCAAGGCCTACTATGGATGATGCAACACTATCGGCCCTCATTATTGCTCCTATGTTGGTTGACAAAATTAGAGAAGCTTAAGAGAAAAATTCTGAATGCAAGAGCTTAGAGAGAAAGCTAGCCACGGTGAAGCTCCTGGTTATGATTTAGCACATGATGGCATTTTGAAAATGGGTGATTGTAGGGCTGTTGTACCAAATGATGCAGAATTAAGAAAATAGATTTTAGATGAGGGTCATAAGACAATGTACACCGTGCATCGAAGCAATACAAATATGTACAAAGACTTGAAGAAGAACTATTGGTTGTCAGATATGAAGCATAGCATCGCCGAATATGTAGCACGTTGTCCTTCATGCAACTTTAGCCTTTGGAAGTTCCTATGTGGAAATGGGATCATGTTACAATGGACTTCATTGTTGGTTTGCCTAAGGCGCCTAGTGGCCAAGATGCAATTTGGGTAATAGTTGATAGGCACACAAAGCGTGCCCACTTCTTACCACTTAAGATTACATACTCTATGGAAAATCTTATGAGCATGTATATACGAGAGATTGTCAAAATTCATGGAGTGCCAGCTTCCATTGTTTCTGACTGTGATGTTAGATTCACTTCTAAGTTTTGGCAAAGATTACAAGATGCAATGGGAACCAAGCTAAGTTTTAGCTCGGCTTATCATCCACAAACCGATGGACAATTTGAGAGAATAATTCAGACACTTGAAGACATGCTGAGATTATGTGTACTTGACTTTAAAGGCAATTGGATTCAATATTTGTCTTTGGTTGAGTTTGCCTACAACAACAACTACCAAGCTACGATTAGTATGGCATCATTTGAAGCTTTGTATGGTAGAAAGTGTAGATCGCCATTGTATTGGGATGAGGTTGGTGATAAGCATGTGCTTGGACTGGAGATGATTCAAGATACGAAAGATCAAGTTGTAATTATTCGGAAACGAATGCTTATAGCTTAGAGTCATCAGAAAAGTTATGCAGATAAGTGCCGCCGCGAGCTAGAATTCAATGTTGGTGACCTTGTGTACCTCAAGGTGTTGTTGAGGATTATGCCTTAAATCCTAAGTTATTTACATGTTGACATTCAGAGTTTAGTATTTGTTTTATTATGAATGATTATTATTATTCATTGATTAAATAAATGAGCATTTGACATAATCTTTTGCATGATCTTTTATGATTGTCCCCAAACAAAAGGTCCAGAGAATACATTGAATGTGGTCTATGGGTGTAAGTAAGGTTTTTGTTACACAAGGTCTAAGATCATAACCCTTGTATTCTGAAATTCATTTGTTCATAGTCATAATGAAACTAGACATTCCATTAAGATGACTATTATGCATCAATTGTGTGATTTACCTTAATCAGGCGAAGTGTATACTTCGGGTTGATGTGTAGGTGTATAGGGTGGTATACACTGAACATATCGGGAGTTGAATTTTCAAAAAAATACTGTCCCTAGGGAAAGACAATAACTCTCAAACTACTTATACTCGTGATTCTAAATTCTGAGAGAAAAACGAACTCAGATGTCAAGTGTCTTTACTTTGATACATCATAGATTGAGGCCTTAGCTGTTTGAGGTCAACATTATTTTTTGTGTTGGGTGATCACATGTAGCATTGTGAGAAGAGTTTTTCTCAATAGGGAATCCAAATCCTTTTAAGTGAAAAAAAAGACAAGAAATCTCCTCTTGAATAAGATTTTATATGGGATTATTCTCAGTCTCTGGCCAAAGCATTTTGGATAGAGTATTCCAAAATAGATTACCTAGTGAATGGAGTATTCACTAGAGCGAGAATAATAAGGATAAGAATCGGGTGATCAAGGAATAAGAAATAGAAAATTTAGTGTGACAGTATCACAGTCCTAATTCGTCTACAGAGAATTTCATGGAGGAATCATACTCACCCATAAGTTAGTCAAAGGAAACTTTGTTGATTTAATCAATAATATTTTATGGAGTTCAGTTACAATTATGTAGTGGTATTAATTGTAATTAAATAGTGATTTGGGATAGTCAGATACAATTTAAGCCTGAAAATATTATTTCCTTTGGGTCCCTCATCAAACTATTGTAAATTAATCAAAGACAGGGATTTTATTTATTTATTAAGCGGGTTGTTTTAATTTATTGAAACAAGAGCTTATTTATTTATTAAGCAAGTTGTTTTAATTTATTAAAACATGGGCTTAATTATATGGCAAGCTATTTTAAATTAATTAAGACATGAACTTATTTAAATAATAAGCAAGTTGTTTTAATTTATTAAAGTATGGGCCAAAGGAAAACTATGCAGAAATTGGTAGAGAAGTAAGTAGGAAAGCTGGGCTTGGGATAAGACCCAAGCCCACTGTAGGCTAGTGGGTGACGCATAGGCAAGGGGAATATTCCACTGGCCCATGCGTCATTTATGTGTGCTAGGGTTTTATAAACCCTAGCCTCCATTCTACTTTAGCAACTCGTCCCACATTGCTATTTTACAGTCTCTATTCTCTGCAGCCTCAATATAAATAGAGGTACCTGTAGCTCTAGCAAATCACTCCAATAATAATTCTTTAGCCTTTGCTAAGAATTAAAGTTCTATTGAGTTAATTCTCAAAGGAACAAAGTTTAAGATTTGAAGAGCTAGAAAGAGCCCACACTCTGAATTATTTTTAGTCATTGATGAGAAAATCTGTTGGTGTTCATGGAGATGTTCTTGGTGTTCTTGGAGTAGCTTGGATTCGTTGCTCAAAAGCCAAGGTGTGGCCCTAGTTTGCAAGTAAGTAATTTTATGTTCTTGCTAGTTTAATTTTAAATAGCATTGTTCTTTGCATGTTCTTCTAGAGTTGATCTTGGTTAGAGAATAGATTATTTTTCTGCTGCGCAATATCTTTGATTTGCATGTTTATTCCCAACAGGTGTCACCTATGCGAGGCGTTGTACTCTTCGTCATGAAAGGGAAGCTTAGTCCACGTTACGTTAGGCCTTTCTTGATACTTAATGTTGTTGGCCCCATGGCTTATTGAGTCGAGTTGCTAGCTAGCTTGGCTGGTATTCACAATGTGTTTCATGTGTCACAACTACGTAAATGTGTGCACGATCCTCAGCATGTAATCAATTATGAACTACTTGATATTCATCTGAAGTTGACATATGAACAACAACTAGTCCAGATATTAGATCCCAAAGAATAGCAGTTGAGGACTAAAACCATCACTCTTGTCAAAATGTTATGGAGAAATCATAATGTTGAAGAAGCTTCGTGAGAGCTTGAGTCAGATATGCAAACTCGATATCCACAATTGTTCATATGATTAGGTATGTTTCATCTATAGGAACTCATATATACTTTATGTCATATGAAATGAGTGTTTTAGTGTTTGTATGCATATATGTGTGTATAAGCAATTTCGAGGATGAAATTTCTATAAGGAAGGAGGGATGTTACGCCAAAGAATTTAAATTAAGAATTATAAATCACCTTAAAAAGGTAAAGGTAAAAAGGTAATTAAAAGTAAGAATTTTTTTTTTTAACATTGGGTGTTCGGATGGTAGTATTTTCGTCTGGTGTTGTACAAATATCCACCTAAATAAATAGGCGAATAAATGTACGTTTTACTCGCAAGTGCACAAGATCAAAACGATAGTATAAACGGCAAATACGAGATCATTCCCACGAGGATTGGTAAACTATGTTTCAAAAGCAATTCCTAAAAAGATATTGTTGAATTGAAATAAGATAAAATATTGAATTGAAATAATAAGAATAAAAGGCTAGGGCTTCGATATCCACCGCTAATCATACTCCAATAAGGTAAACAATATGCACAATGCTACAACCATATCATGATACTCAATGTTTGCCAACCTAAGGGCATGGCATCTACTCCTTAGGTTATTGATCTCCCTAAGCAACAAGTTAGGCATGACATCTACTCTCACTCTTTTCTTTCTCAAAGGATTTAGCATGGCATCTACTAAGTTGTTCTTCAAGAAAGCATAAAACTATGGAGATCGACAAACACATGGAACCTAGAGCATGACATCTACTCCGATTTTCCATGTTGATTAATCCAAGAATTTGTGATGGAGTTCTTTTGTTACTCTATTAGGCCCAGGACTCGGCCATCCAAATTGACCTAAATAACATATCCATACCACAAGCATATGATGATTAAACACATACATGTGAGGAATTCAAGAAAATCGGAAATAATCAAGTTAAGCATCAAAATATGAATTGTAGCAAGACAAATTGAAACCTTAAAGAGACATGATTAGAGCTTCAATCGAGCCCTAAATAAAGTATTAGCTACACATAATTTGGATGAAAATCATTCCCATAAGAAAATAACAAAGAAAAACTAAAAAGAAACAAAGAACTAAGAAAAACCCTTCTTTGAAGCCTTTGATTCTTCTCATCAAGCTTGTGTGTTTGTTTTGGAGGACTTAGGGGGGTATTTATAAAGTTTGGGAACAACCCTAGTTAATTTCGTGCACCTTAGGAAGTCCAAAATCGAGTTGGAGTAGATTTAGGATCTTTCCAAATCGGGTTTTGCCGACTTTACTGTTCAGCGCACAAGATGGCTCGAGCTAAACATGAATATTGCTCGAGCCAAGTGATGGCTCGAGCTAAACATGGATATGGCTCGAGCTAAGTGATGGCTCTAGCCAAATATGGATATAGCTCTAGCCAAATATGGATATGGCTCTAGCCAATTGATGGCTCTAGCCAAATATGGATATGGTTCTAGCCAAATTCTTCAGCTTTTCTACAACATCTCTTCTGAGCCTAACTTGATGGAATTAGGTGCTTTTCTTCCAAAACCTACAAAATAAGGAAAAAACACAAAAACAACACAAAACATCATATTATAATGAAACTAAGAGATTAACATATGTGAATTAAGGGGCTTGAATGTGTAGCATTCAGCACTTATCACACCCTCAAACTTACATATTGCTAGTCCCTTAGCAATACAAAACTGAAAATAAATGACAACTACTCTACCTCCTCTGTTGTGGGAAACACGATTGCATTTAGCGTATGCAACAAGCCTTTTAAACCTCTAGGCATCCCTAGTAGGACGAGTAAAGTCTCGTGAGGGTTTAACATGAATGATACCCACAAACATTATGCATAATTCATGTTATCTCCAAGATTAAAGTATCACAAACAACCAAGATTCTCATTCATTAGCAAGCTTAAAAGGATAAACTCCATCTTCAAAATGAATTGGAATTTCAAAGTCTAACCACTCACAAATGACAAGCTGAGATTTCACAAGTTCAATTCAATGTAAAGTAAACCAACACATAATCATGACGCTTCAAATTAATTCTAATGTGCAATGACTCAATATCTCAAAGTTGACTAGGGTCCCCATCGGATTGAATAACCATAACATTCTTTCTTTCTTTCTTTTTTTTTTTTGGTCAGGCTATGCAATGCTCAATTCTTTTAAGCTTTCTAATTGACCTTTGTAACGAGTGTTAGGCCAATGCTCCCAAACCAGACGGCTTTAGGGCATTAGGTGTAGAGACACCCTTAAGGCTTACTAACTCGAGTCAAAAAGGCTACAGAAGTAAACTAGCACAATTCTCTTAAGCTTTCTAATTGACCCTTGTAATGAGTGTTAGGCCAATGCTCCCAAACCAGATGGCTTTAGGGCATCAGGTGTAGAGACACGCTTAAGGCTTACTAACTCGAGTAAAAAAGGCTACAGAATTGGGCCTTGACTATTTTTTTTTTTTAATTTTTTTTTAATTTTCTTTTATGCCAAGGTATCCATCCAACAAATCACCCAGCTTCACCCAAAACATTGAAAGCAGACATAATTAGGTTCCCATGTCATACCTCACAAATTATGTGCTAATGTGCTCGTGGCAATTTGNGACCCTTGTAATGAGTGTTAGGCCAATGCTCCCAAACCAGATGGCTTTAGGGCATTAGGTGTAGAGACACGCTTAAGGCTTACTAACTCGAGTAAAAAAGGCTACAGAATTGGGCTTAGCCTTGACTATTTTTTTTTTTTAATTTTTTTTTAATTTTTTTTTATGCCAAGGTATCCATCCAACAAATCACCCAGCTTCACCCAAAACATTGAAAGCAGACACGATTAGGTTCCCATGTCATACCTCACAAATTATGTGCTAATGTGCTCGTGGCAATTTGAATTGAAACAAGTGAATGCTCAGATGCCAAAGGTAAGCAACAAGACCTAGAATTCTAATCATATGATCATGTGTTCAACATTCTAAGCTCGCCAATGAAATTCAAATCACAGTTCCAGATCAACCAAATTCTTAAGAATAACAAGAATATGCAATTTTTTTCAAAACAAATATGGACAAAGTGTGTGTGTGTCTCCCATACCCCCAAACTTGAGTTACATATTGTCCTCAAATGTGTAGAGAAAAATGGAAAGATCATACCAGGGAGATGAGAAAACTGGTTGGACTAGGTATGGCTCGTATCATACCCCCAAACTTGAATGCAAGCACACTTTTCCTGAAAAATAAACTACTAAAAACAAAACAAAGGAAAACTAAAAACAAAATAGAACTATCAATAATCAACAGAAAATGAAACAAATAATGAAAAACAAAACAGAAAATTTTAAAGGATATGGCTTTTTAGTGCATGAAGTGGCCTCAGTACCACTAATTTCTTCTTGGGTTACCTCCCAAGTAGTGCTAAGTTTATTGTCTTTAGCCAGACTGTGTGACTCTCAAGTAATGTGTTGGACAGATTGGAGGGTCACATCCTCAGCTCTAAATTGAATGCCCATCTCCATATAAGGCTTCACCCGATGTTCATGCACCTTGAAAGTTTGATTCTTTTCTTTACAATAGGCCTCCATAGCTCCATGAGGAAAAACTTTGGTGGCATCATAAAGACCATACCACCGAGACTTGAGCTTATTAGGAAAGAGTCTTAATTTTGAATTGTATATCAATACCCTTTGTCCCACATAAAACTCCTTCTTGACAAGTTGCTTATCAGGATATTTCTTGGTTCTTTCCATGCACAACTCATCACTTTTATATCCACCATGCTTTAACTCCAAATCTGGTGCCTTGTCAATAGAAGGATCAAGAGTAGTGTTAGTATGCACAAGGGTGTCAAAGGTAAGTGCGTACCTTCTTAGATGAGGTGCAGAAACCTCAAGAGAGTGCGTAGCATCAATGATGTCGATAATACGTTCATGTTTAGGCTCAAATTCTTGTTTTGTGAGGCTATGAGTCATGGCAACCTCTAAGGGATCAATGCTGGGTACTTGCAAAATTGCTTTAGCAGTATTTTGTACCACATCAATATTAAAACACTCATGATTATCTGTTGGTAATTGCATTGCATCAAACACTTTGAACTCGACCTTCTCCCCATTAACTTCCATGCTTATAATAACCTTTTTAACACTTATGTTAGTATCAACAGTGCTCATAAAGGATCTTCCTAAAATAATGGGCAAGGATGATGGCATGGGTGATTCCTCCATATCTAAGACAACAAAATCAACAGGTACAATAAATTTATCTACCTTGACCAAAATATTTTCTAAAATACCTCTCGGTCGCTTGATGCTTCTATCGGCCAATTGCAATGTGATTGAGGTTGGTCGAAGTTCTCCCAAACTCAATTTATGATAAACCTCATAAGGTAGTAAATTGATACCTGCCCCCAAGTCTAACAAAGCACGGTCAAAGAGTTTGTTACCAATTTTGCATGGGATAGTAAAACTACCTGGATCTTTCAACTTAGGTGGTAACTTTTTTAACGAAACCGCACTTACCTCCTCAGTTAATGCAACTGGCTCATGCTCCTGAAACTTTCTCTTGTTAGTACAACAATCCTTTAAGAACTTGGCATAAGATGAAATCTGTTTAATTGCATCAAGTAAAGGAATATTGATTTCAACTTTCTTTAAGGTTTCAAAAACATCCAGCAATTGTTTTTCTTTCTTGGGCTTCACTAACCTTTGAGGGAAGGGTGGCAATGTCACATACTCCCTCTCAATCACCTTTTTGGAAGTTATGGCTTTTGTTGGAGGTGCTTCTACTTCCTTTTCTGTTCCCACCTTGTTATCAATGACCTTACCACTCCTGAGAGATGTCACAGCATTGACCTGCTCATGTCCTCTTGGATTGGATATTGTTTGGGATGCAAATTCGCCCCTCTTTCTCTTGCTCATCTCCTTGGCCATCTGCTCCACTTGTGTTTCCAATCTCTGAATGGCTTGGCTAGTTGTTGCTTCCAATTTTTGAATAGACAGACTAGTCTGAGCATTAGTCTGTTGTTGTGCGGTTATGAACTGGAGTATGAGCCCTTCAAGATCATTCTTTTTCTGCTCCAAATCGGGTTGCATCACTTATGGTGGAGCTTGATAATTATTCTGCTGCTGAAAATTTTGTTGCTGCCCTTATGGATTCTGCACATTCTGATTATTACTCCATGAGAAATTGGGGTGGTTTCGCCACCCTACATTGTAGGTGTTGGAGTATGGATTGTTCTTCGGAGGAAATCCACCTTGTCCCACATAGTTGGCCTGTTCTTGATATGCAAATGGAGACATAGGACAAGTCTCAGTGGTATGGTTAGAATGAGAACATATAGCACATATCTCGACTTGTTGTACTTGCTGAATTGGAGAGATGTTGTGTGATGTCATTGCTTTCACAATCATGTCTAGCTTCCTCTCCATTGTCACCATTTGAGATTGGACTCCACAGTTGGTGCTTATTTCATAAACACCCTTACCTTTTGATACATTCCTTCATTTTGATGAGAATTACTGAGAATTTTCACTTAAAGTTTCAAATAGCTCAATGGCTTCCTCACTGCTTTTCTCCATCAATACACCACCACAGGCTGAATCAACAAGACTTTTGTTATTATCATTTAGACCTTCATAGAAAGCTTGTACCTGGTCGTCTTGAGACAAATTGTGGTGTGGACATTTGAGAAGTAGCTCATTAAAATGCTCTCAAGCTTCGAAGAAAAGATCTCCATCCTTTTGCTGAAAAGTCTGAATTTCTCTTCTAAGTTGCCTAGTCCTTTAAGCTGGAAAGAATTTTTTCAAAAATTTTGTGGCCAACTCTTCCCAGTTGTTAATAGAACCTGCAGCCAGAGAGTTTAACCACAACTTAGCATTATCTTTTAATGAAAAAGGGAAGAGGATTAACCTGATATGCTCTGGAGTTAAGCCATGAATGTTTTGTGTCTTGCAAAGATTAAAGAAATCTCTTATGTGCAAGTATGGATCCTCAGACAGTGTGCCTCTAAAATGTGGTAGCATGTTGAGTAAATGAGGAGATAAATTGAAGCTGCCCTGTGCATTTGGTTGGTACACGATGCATGATGGTTGATTGAGGTTTTATGGAATGAAAGCACTTTTCATTGGCCTTCTTGCCGGTGGATTTGCTATGATTTCTTCGGTCATCTCTACAGAAACAGATCAGAATAGAAACTGAAACAAAAGTTAGAATTTTTTTTTCTTTTTTTAGATGAAAATAAACAAAAATAACTAAACTAAAAGGAAAAAATTTTAAAAACACAATTTAACACAATCCCCGGCAACGGCGCCAAAAACTTGTTGTACAGATATCCACCTAAATAAATAGGCGAATAAATGCACGTTTTACTCACAAGTGCACAAGATTAAAACGATAGTATAGACGGCAAATACGAGATCATTCCCACGAGGATTGGTAAACTATGTTTCAAAAGCAATTCCTAAAAAGATATTGTTGAATTGAAATAAGATAAAATATTGAATTGAAATAATAAGAATAAAAGTCTAGGGCTTCGATATTCACCGCTAATCATACTCAAATAAGGTAAACAATATGCACAATGCTACAACCATATCATGATACTCAATGTTTGCCAACCTAAGGGCATGGCATCTACTCTTTAGGCTATTGATCTCCCTAAGCAACAAGTTAGGCATGACATCTACTCTAACTCTTTTCTTTCTCAAAGGATTTAGCATGGCTCTACTAAGTTGTTCTTCAAGAAAGCATAAAACTATGGAGATTGACAAACACATGGAACCTAGAGCATGACATCTACTCCGATTTTTCATGTTGATTAATCCAAGAACCTGTGATGGGGTTCTTTTGTTACTCTATTAGGCCCAGGACTCGGCCATCCAAATTGACTTAAATAACATATTCATACCACAAGCATATGATGATCAAACACATACATGTGAGGAATTCAAGAAAACCGGAAATAATTAAGTTAAGCATCAAAATATGAATTGTAGCAAGATAAATTGAAACGTTAAAGAGACATAATTAGGGCTTCAATCGAGCCTTAACTAAAGTATTAGCTACACATAATTTGGATGAAAATCATCCCCATAAGAAAATAACAAAGAAAAACTAAAAAGAAACAAAGAACTAAGAAAAACCCTTCTTTGAAGCCTTTAATTCTTCTCCTCAAGCTTGTGGTGGTTTGTTTTGGAGACTTAGGGGAGTATTTATAGATTTAGGAACAACCCTAGTCAATTCGTGCACCTAAGAAGTCCAAAATCGAGTTGGAGTAGGTTTAGGATCTTTCCAAATCGGTTTCGGCCGACTTTACTGTTCGCGCGCAAGATGGCTCAGAGCTAACATGAATATGGCTCGAGCCAAGTGATGGCTCGAGCTAAACATGGATATGGCTCGAGCCAAGTGATGGCTCTAGCCAAATATGGATATGGCTCTAGCCAAGTGATGGCTCTAGCCAAATAGGATATGGCTCTAGCCAAATTCTTCAGCTTTTTCCCAACATCTCTTCTGAGCCCGAAACTTGATGGAATTAGGTGCTTTTCTTCCAAAACCTACAAAATAAGAAAAAACACAAAAAACAACACAAACATCATATTATAATGAAACTAAGAGATTAACATATGTGAATTAGAGGGCTTGAATGTGAACATTCAGCACTTATCATCTGGATGGCTATTGCCGTAGTGCCATGTCGTTTGCTATCGGTCCAGACAGGCTCGCATGTTCAGTCAGTAGCAACCATCTGCAGCTCATCTACAGCGGCATTCAGACGAGATCAGATATGCCTTGTCTGCTGTGGTGTCTGGACGAAGCACGTTTATTTTCAGTTAGTGTACCTCATCTGCAGCCCGTCCGCAGCATGGTCTGGATGGTACATATTCAGTCCTAACGGTGATGAACATTATACCAAGTATATAAGTTGGAAATGAGTTTTTCTAGCTCATTTCTCATATTTTCAGACCTAGAACGACCTGGAGCTCTCTCCTCTCTACTAGGGTTTACTCCAACTTTAAGAGAACAATATTTTTAGGCTTGGGTTGCATTTTCTAACACCGGCAACGTGTTTCTTAGTGTTAGATTATCGTTTCCACCGATCTTTTGAGGTAAATTCTCAAACAAATGTTTACTTTCTCAAGATTGAGCTATAGACCACTTGCATGTTGCTTAATCTTGATTATTTGTCTAGGGAATTGTCATATTTGTGGAGTTTAAGCGTTAAATCAAAGTTCTAGAGACCGGGCTTCGAACCTTTGTGGTGAGTGTTTAGTTTAACCTTATAACTTTGGGTCCTGTTGTAATATAGCATGTTAATCCTTAATAAATTACCATAGATTAACTTTTGTAGCTTATGGATTCATGTTATGAGTTTCATTAAGCTATGGGTAAATTGAGTTAAATGCTTAGGAGTTGTTTAGCATTTATGAATTTTAGAATTGAAGTTATGAGTTGTGAGTAGTGTTTAAGATTGCATGCAATGTGTCATTACAGCTTGTAGATGCTAGGTGATTTTACTGGTGTCACTTTATAACATCAAAGGATTGAGGTGAGTATAAATTACTCACTGAGAAAAGATACTATTTTTATACTTTCAAAGATTATATTATGTTTGAGCCAATTGTATGAGTTAATGTTTTATGATAATATCTTGATGCCTTTAATTCTGTTGAGAAATGCTTGATGAGATATGATATATAAAATGATGTAAAATGTTGCATGATCATAAAAGAAAGGAAATGCAATGTTTTATAACATGAGCATGAGTGTAGCATTTGCATGAAGAGGGTGTAATGATATGTTTTTGAAGGAGCGTAATGCTTCGATGATAGTAAAATTATTTGTTTTCAAAAGAGCGTAATACTCTGATGATAGTAAAATGATATGTTTTTGAATGGGTGATTAGCCCTGATGAAAGTGAAGGGGTGATTAGCCCTGATGAAAGCGAAGAGGTCAGATACCCTGATGAAAGTGAAGGGGCAAATAGCTCTAATGAAAGTGAAGGAGTCAGATACCCTGATGAAAGTGAAGGGGTGTCATGCTCTGATGAAAGTGAAGGGCTCGGATACCCTGATGAAAGTTTAAAGTTATGTTATGAAATGTATAAATGTGAAAGCATGCATTGTACGGTTATGTTTTAATGATGTGTATATGTATTATGTTAATGAAATTTCATGCTAGATGTATTGGTATGCATAAGAGTCTCAATGAAAAAGAATTTATGTATACGTCTACAACAAGTTTGCATATGATGTTTTCATGAGTATGACTTAACCACATGACACTCATGATGATTGTGACAAAAATGAATGGAAGATATGAGCAGCTCTGAGGTAGCCTATATGACACTCCTGTTGAGCGTGACAAAACAGACTGGAATACAGGAGTAGCTCTGTAGCAAAGACATACGTGTAAAAGTTATGTATAGACGTGTTTATATGCAAGTGTGACCAAACATAATATGGAGCTCTTGTATATATTCATGGCTAAGTAGTATGTTCCAAACTATTTCATGATGACGGTATTTACTTTATCAGCTATGCAATATTTTTATGATAGACATTTTATAAACTAAATGTAGCTGTTATTGTAAACTATGTAGAAAACAAAGGATTGACTTATTGTAAAAACTTAGTGATTTCTTATACCACTGAGATCGTGGACTCATATATCCATCTGGGTGAATGTAGTTAACTCCATGACCACCTCAGATGATGTTGTTGATGCAGTTACTAAGGATTAGGATGATGATCCAGTGGCTGCGTATTTGGGTTACTATGACTGAGGGCGATGTACGCCTGTTGATATTTTTGTATAAACTCCTATTTATTTTGGGTTCAACTATAGAATATGATCCATGAAGGGGTAATATAGTAATTTTAAGTATATCAGGAAGGATTAATTGTTTTTAGTAAAATATGAATTAGAGTGCAGTTACACTTATTTAGTGGAATTATTTGTGACTATTAGTTGGGGTGATGAGTTATTGGATAACACGATATCACGGGACTAAAGAAGCTAATTCTATTTTTCTTTCGGGTCCCTTCTTGAGTTGTTGTAAATTGACTAGTATTTTTGAGTCATTGTTTATTTATTTAATTGCATATGTTTTATTTAAAATAAGACATGGGCTGAAAATTAATATTAATATTACTTTGATCTTGTTTTATTTTTATATAAACATGGGCTTGAGAATTTAATTTTAAAGTGTAGTTGGTTTAGATAGGTTTGGGCTCGGGGATTAATTCCTAAAGCACAGTCCAGAGTGAAAGTGGAGGAATGAGTTGTAGGGATAAAACCCAAGCTCATGCAGGTAAAAGAAGGTGTGGGCTAGGGTTTTACCCATGGCCGACAGCTACACAAGGGAACAAGTGGCCGATCCCCAGGGTAAATCCTTGGGGTTCTAAAATCTTCTTTTTGCCTCTTTTTCAAGCAGACTTGCAATTATAAATAGAGACTCAGTGAAGCAGTTTTACTCACTGATAAGTGCTGAATGTTATACATTCGAGCCCCTTAACTCGCATGTGTTATACCTTAGTTTGTGTTATTATTTAATGTTTTCGCTGTGTTTAGTGTTGTATTATCTTTTAGGTCTTAAATGGAAACACATTCAGATCTTAATCATTAAAGCTTAAAGAGACAACAAAGGAGCTGAGAAGTGTACCAGGGATCGATCGCAGACTACCAGGGATCGATCGTACCAATCAGGGATCGATCGTAGCCTGGGATCGATCGTAGAAATCAGGGATCGATCCCCATCGGGTCTTCCAGAACGTGAACAGCTATTTGACAGCTAATGGCGGTGGGGATCTTTCTTGGTCCAAAGTTGCGGCTTGCCAGCAGATTGTGGGCGCCGAAATCACCCCTCAGAAGACTCCTAGCAGCTGGAACATTAGATCTTTTTGCTTGATCTTTCCTTAAGAAAGATCAAGCCTCATTTTCTATATATGGGATGTATGAGTCCGAGAATCATATAGCTTAGCTTAGTTTTCATTCCAGAGTAGTTCTTAGCTTTGTTCTTACTTGTTTTTACTTCTGTCCAGTAGGTAAGAACTCTCTCATAGTGCTTGGTTTCCTTGGGGAATGGCTTTCTCCAAAACAATGGAGTTTTCCATAACCCTCATGAGGAACTAAATCCTTTTTAGGGTTTTGATTGAGCTTAATCCAAGTACTATGAGTTGAGTAGTTTAGTTTGGAGTTTATGTAAATGGTGAGGTGATTGTACATGCTTTTGTTTTGGGCTTAATGCAAACACCATTTGAGATATATACTCTTCTTTGTCTATGAAGGATTGTGTTAATTCTTGGATGATTTATAAGCTTTGCAATGATATTTGTTGACATGATTCTAAGTGGATATGATATTGCATGCTAGGGACCACAACTTAATCCTTGTTAGTTTAACTTAGAGTAGTGGGAAAAAGGGGTGGAAACCTAAGATGTTCTATGCTATTCCATGAATTGTGTATGCTTGAGAAGGGTTTATATTGCATGCTAGGGAGCTTAGATTATCTCACATCTAGATTAGGTGGGTGGTTTGAGTGTAGCTAAGATGCTTTATCATTTCCTTTGAAAAGTATATTCTTGAAGAGTTGTTGTGAGGGTTGACACCCTTCACACACTCAAAACCTTGCTTTTATGTGAATTCCATGCTATGGCTTGCTTACTTATGGTATGAGGATTGAGTTAGATCAATCATCTATATCTCTCTTATCATTTTCTAGTTTCAATTGCATAACTTAGTTTAAAAAGCTTTTGGTTATTTAGTTTCCTTTTTAGTTATAAAAACTCACATATCTTTTGATAAAGTTAAGTTAGAAGTGATCTTGAAGATTTCATGATTTAACAACCAAATACAATCTCTGCGGATCGATACCCTCCCTTAGAGCTATCCTACAAGGATTGATCTAATACGAGTGGTTTTATAAATTTCAAAATCGTGCGCATTCGTATACGTATCACTCACTCCTCAAATCACAAACTCTTGTGACTACACAATTGAACAATTAGTTCAGAGTTCTTTAGATTAGTGAGTAATTTTTGTAAAAAAGAAATTCTTTTCTCTTGCTTCAAAGTGTGAGTCCACACTTACTGTCATATTCAGCCATCAAGAAGAAGATCCGAATTCCTTAAAAACAAGTGTTCTTCATGTTCTTCAAAGTTCATTTTATTCTTCATCATCAATCCTTTGGAGTTCTACAAAGTTCTTGAAGAACTTAAAGCCCGTTGAGGATCCTGAAGCTTTTGGAGTTCTTGGAGTTCTTGGCATTCTTCGCATTCTTCGTGATCATCATTCTCTTCAAAGATAAAAACACAAGAGGATGAAGAAACCACAAAAGAAGGTGCAAAAATAAAAAATCCCTAGTTGCTTTAGAGGAGGCCGAAAATCAATGTGAGTAAAAACTTCTCCTTTATTTTTACTTTGATCTTAGAAATATTAAAAGCATGTTCCTCTTAAGTTTATAATCCTAGATCATAGAAAGTTTTTATATTTCATTGTACAATGTTTTCTCATGAATTATTGCATGATCCCCAACAATATGTAAAGGATTACATTAAAGGGTTCATAGAACATGTATCAAAGCAAGCTTGAAAAAAAAACATCCAAAACCCAAAATAGCCAAATAGGTGCAAAATGAAGAGGTTGAGACCTTGAGTGCTTCCAAAGGTGCTAGGGCAGTGTGTATGATACAAAATAGTTCTAAACCCTCATAGAATGGTTTTAAGGTGATGCCATGTGAAGAGCACAAAAACCCTATAGTGGCTGAATAAGTAGTTTTTTTAGAGAGATGAGTTCTGTTCACCTCCAAGACTGCCTATGTTGAGTTTTATGGATGAAAACACAACCTAAACATCATTAGAGAGGCTCTGTGTTCTCCCATAGCAAGAGCACATAAACTTCTAAAATTAGCAAAGTGGCCGAATATGGTGGAAGAAAGAGAAGGTGAAGAGCTTTCATGCAAAAAGCTCTTGAAATGGCTTTTAGGAATTGTAAGAATAAGCCAAGCCTTGCTTCTATTTATAGACAAGCCAAGGGGTAAAAAAATCAGCATGGTTCGGCAAGGCCAGAGGAAAAGTGAGAAAGTTTAGCTTGATGTCAAAGTTTGCCAAAAAAGGCTTTATGCAACCTTTTTACTTTATGACTTTTTACACATTTGACCTTGTGTTTCATCTTTTTCTAAGGTTAGTTGTCTTTTATTTATACTACATATACTAGAGTGGCCGGCCTAATACTTTCTTTATTCTTTTTTTATTATTTGCCTTAAATCGTGTGTTGTATATATTCTGTGACTGATTTTTGTTAAATTTCTCTTCTGTTTTAATTTTTCTTTTTGTTCTGCATCTGCCCTGCTGTTTCTGTTTCTGCAGAAGTGCATCAGGGATCGATCGTAGCCCCCCTGGGATCGATCGTAACCCCTGCTGAGCAGTAGCACTGAAGCTACTGCTGCAAGGCAGAAACTTTTATTTGTGCTTTTTATTATTCTGCTTCATTTGTGTATATATATTATTCTGTTTAAAGGGTTACTCGTTTCTGTTTCAAAAGAAGAAATTTTTTTGTTGTTCTGCATCTGCTTCTGTCGTTTCTGTTTTCTGCAGAAGTGCACCAGGGATCAATCGTAGTATCTGAGGGATCGATTGTAAGTGGGACGATCGTAGCATCTGAGGATCGATCGTAAGGTGGGATCGATCGTAGCATCTGAGGGATCGATCGCAGAACTCCTGACCAGTAGCACTGAGGCTACTATTGCAAGGCAGAACCGAGTACCTCCTTTGTCTTTTCCTTTATTTTGTTATATATTTGTGTTGTACATAATATTAGGTTGTTAGTTTATGTTTGGTCGCCGCTCATTATCACTGCCTATTTTTCCGTGCGACCTAGATCTAGAGCGTACTCTTAGACAACAAAGAACCGAAAAGAACTTGGATCTAAGAGTACCTACTATAGAACACATGGCTGAAGAAAATAGGACTGTTTTATTGAGGGATCACTATGTTCCCTCTACATATACCCCTCTTCATGCCTTCGGTTGCCGGACATCACGGCAACCCAATATGAAATTAAGTCCAGCACAATTCAAATGCTACCATCTTTTTATGGACTTAGCAATGAGGATCCTTATAAGCATCTAGATGAATTTCATTGATATATGTTCAACTCTTCGATTGCAAAATTTTAACGAAGATGCTTTACTGGATGCGCCTCTTTCTGTTTTCCCTTAAGGATAAAGCCAAACAATGGCTTAATTCCTTACCAAACGCTTCAATTACTTCTTGGGCTCAAATGCAACAAGAATTTCTTAAGAAGTACTTTCCAATAGGGAAAACGAATCAACTACGGAAAGCCATCACTGGCTTTTCGCAGTTTGATGGTGAATCTTTCCACGAAACGTGGGAAAGAATGAAGGACATTTTACGAAAGTGTCCACACCACGCTGTCCCCAAGTGGCAGCAAGTCCAATGCTTCTACGATGGCTTAACTGAGCCTTAGAGGCAAATGGTCGATAACTCGTGTGGAGGCACGTTTTTGATGAAAAGCGAAGATGATGCATGGACTCTTTTCGAAAACCTTGGTGAAAACTCTTTACACCATGCATCATCCGGTCGTAGGGCACCTCCTGCCAAACAAAAGCAAGAAAGTCTCTTCGAAGTGAGCCATCCTTCTTCTGAGGTTACCTCAAAGGTGGATGCTCTCTCTCGGAAACTTGACCAAATTATGGCAGCTGGCTTTGTTCCTACGCCTGTAGCTTCCATTGGTACTCCACATGAGGCATGTTCATTCTACTCAAATCCATCGCATCAGGCAAAGGATTGTCCTAATGTTGGACAATTTTCTGAAGTTCATCCCGAGCAGATGAACGCAGCATTCTCTAGACCGGGTAATGATCCGTATTCCAATTCTTATAACCCGGGATGGAGAAATCATCCTAATTTTTCTTTGCGAGCCCCAGCTCCGGGAAATCAAGGACCTGTTGGAGGATTGCATAATCAGGCACATTCGATGCCTCCTCATCAATCTTTTAATCAGTCCTCCAACTACCGACCCCCTCAGCATCAATTTCAGTCAGCTCCTCCTCCTAGGAATTCTGCCTTTGAGGATAAGGTTTTGACTGCACTTGGCAATCTTGAGGCCAATACTCAATTGCTGAATTCCCATTCCCAATCCATTGCCAAGCTGGAAGGTCAAGTCGGCCAACTAGCTAATGCGCTTAATCAGAGGAAGGAAGGAAAGCTGCCCTCCCAACCAGTTGCCAACCCTAAGGGACAATATATGGTCGATGGAAACGCTTCTGGAAGCGTTCCCCACGAGCAAGTCCATGCAGTCACTACGTCGAGGAGCGGCCGGGTGGTCGATAATAAGGTCGGGCTGAAGGCCCCAGAACAGGATGATTCCCCCGTTAATCCAAATCCGCCCATTGGCAGTCCAACCTTTGAGACGTCTTCTGAGCCTAGAGCTCCATTCCCTGAACGTCTAAAAGGGCCTCCTTGTGCTTTGAAGCAAGGAGAGAAATACCAAGAGATGATGGATATTTTCAAACAAGTTCAAATCAATATTCCCATCATCGATGCCATCTGACAGATCCCATCCTACGCCAAGTTTTTGAAGGATTTATGTACTCAGAAGCGTAGGATGAGGACTCGCAGTCCCGAGAGGATTATCTTGACCGAGCAGGTGAGCTCACTCATTCAGCATACTATACCTACCAAGATCAAGGACCCTGGTGCTCCTACCATTTCATGTATCATTGGAGACCACGCTGTTGATAAAGCCCTTCTTGATCTGGGAGCAGGTGTAAATTTGCTACCCTTCTCGGTTTATACTCAATTAGGACTTGGAGAGCTGAAACCCACGACGGTTGTCTTACAACTTGCAGACAGATCCGTTAAGAAACCTCGTGGGATAATTGAAGATGTCATCATCCGAGTGGACAAGTTCTACTTTCCAGTGGACTTCATTGTTCTAGATACAGAGCCTGTCCCTGATCCCGCCAAACTGATTCCTGTCATCCTCGGCCGTCCTTTCTTAGCTACGGCTAACGCGTGCATCAACTGTAGGACCGGGGAGATGGAAGTTACTTTTGGGAACATGAAGGTGAAGTTAAACATCTTTAATGCTTTCCAGCACCCATCGGATGCGGAGGAGTGTTTCTTTGTAGATCAGATTGAAGAAATCATAGAAGATTCACTCCCCCAGATTTTAAGTGATGACCCATTGGAGGCATGCCTGTCTCATTTTGATTCAGAGGACTTCGACACGGAGCAATACGTCGGCGAGGTTAATTCCCTCCTTGACATTGCGGCCGCAATTGACTTTCCACCATGGAAAATACCCAAGGAGCCCTTACCACTTACATCAGGCATTCCTCCCGTTTCTTCCCTCATCAATCCACTCAAGCTTGAGCTAAAACAGCTACCATCAAAACTCAAGTACGCCTTCTTAGGACTTAACGACACTCTCCCGGTTATCATTGCTGCAGACTTACTTCAAGACCAGGAGAGCAGTTTATTGGACGTTCTAAAGGAACATAAGGAGGCCATTGGTTGGAGTGTTGGGGACTTAAAGGGGATTGACCCCTCCATATGTATGCATCGCATTCATATGGAGGATAACGCTAAGCCCTCTCGCGAGGCGCAACGTCGATTGAATCCCGCTATGAAGAATGTGGTCATGACTGAAGTTGTAAAACTGCTGGATGCGGGTATCATTTACCCCATCTCAGACAGTAAATGGGTAAGTCCCATTCAAGTGGTACCTAAGAAGTCAGGTATCACCGTTGTGGAAAATTCGGTAGGAGAACTAATTCCTCAGCGCACGACCATTGGATGGCGTGTCTGTATAGACTACCGGAAGCTGAATTCGTCTACTAGGAAGGATCATTTTCCATTACCATTTATTGATCAAATCCTAGACCGTCTTGCCGGCCAAAGCTATTACTGTTTCCTGGATGGATATTCAGGATACAATCAGGTTGCCGTTGATCCGCAAGATCAAGAGAAGACGACCTTCACCTGTCCCTTCGGTACTTTTGCTTATAGGCGCATGCCCTTCGGGTTGTGTAATGCACCCGCCACTTTTCAAAGGTGCATGATGTCTATCTTCTCGGACATGGTGGAGAATTTTTTGGAGGTGTTCATGGACGATTTTTCTGTCTTTGGACCCTCATTTGATGATTGTCTCCATAACCTTTCTCGTGTTCTTAAACGATGTAAGGAGACAAATCTAATTTTGAGTTGGGAGAAGAGCCATTTCATGGTTCAAGAGGGAATAGTTTTGGGGCACATAGTGTCCAAGAGAGGACTTGAGGTTGACAGAGCGAAGGTGGAGCTGATTTCAAAACTTCCACCACCTACCACGGTGAAGCAAATTCGCTCGTTTCTCGGACATGCCGGCTTTTACCGCCGCTTCATCAAAGACTTTAGTAAAATTTCAAGACCCTTGTGCAATCTTCTTGCCAAGGAAACTCCTTTTAATTTTGATGAAGCGTGTCTCAAGGCATTCGAGACACTCCGATCACTTCTTTCCTCCGCTCCTATCATGAAGACCCCTGATTGGTCTCTCCCATTTGAGATTATGTGTGATGCATCCGACTACGCGGTCGGTGCAGTTTTGGGACAGCGTGAGGACAAGCTCCCTCACGCTATTTATTATGCTAGCAAAACCTTGATGGATGCTCAAGTGAATTATACTACCACAGAAAAGGAGTTGCTAGCAGTTGTGTTTGCCTTGGACAAATTTCGATCTTATCTTTTAGGGTCCAAGGTAGTTATTTACTCTGACCATGCCGCTCTGAGGCATCTCATGGCTAAACGGGAGACAAAGCCCCGTTTGATAAGATGGATTCTCTTGCTTCAAGAGTTCGACTTAGAGATTAGAGACAAGAAGGGATCTGACAATGTTGTTGCTGACCATTTATCGCGCATTTCTATTGAGTCTTCTCTCATTCCAGTTCATGATTCCTTCCCGGATGAGCAACTGTTTGAGATTACTGCAAAAGAAGTGCCCTGGTATGCAGACATTGTTAATTACCTAGCAATAGGTAAGATCCCCTTCCATTGGACGAAGCAGGCAAGAGACCGGTTCTTCAAGCAGATCCGATCCTATTTTTGGGAGGATCCTAAGCTCTTTAAGTATTGTGCCGATCAGATCATTCGCCGCTGTGTACCTCAGGGCGAAGTACAGAGTGTCCTTTCCTTTTGCCACACTTTGGCTTGTGGGGGACATTTTAGTGCTAATAAGACCGCGGCGAAGGTCTTGCAAAGTGGATTCTACTGGCCATCCTTATTCAAGGACGCCAACCAGTTTTGTCGGGCGTGTGATAGATGTCAGCGCCTTGGTACATTGTCCAGAAGGGACATGATGCCTCTTAACCCCGAAAGCCCCCCTTGATAGTTGAGATATTTGATGTGTGGGGATAGACTTTCATGGGGACTTTTCCGCATCC
>FXXK01001916.1:15569-30147 GCA_900184695.1 Betula pendula
AGATGATTTTCGGGATCTAAAATAACATCGGGTTCCATTTTAATATGTGATTGAATTGAAAATTGTAATATTTTGCTTCTATTTTCTTAACACTGAATGGATACTAATTTATTTTTATATGTTGATTTAATCTTTAATTTTATTATATTTCTCATCTAATATTTGGCCTCCCATTTTAATATATTTCTCATTTACACTTTGGCCCACTCTTGATAAAAATTTCTAGTTCCGTCCTTGGTATGAATAATATCCTTGTTATATAGTCTTTATAATGAAAAATATTTCTAAAGTAACTGTTTAATCATATCAACTATATAGAAAAAAGTTCATTTAAAAAAAAAAAAAAACTATATAGAAAAAAGTTGAAACAATAATTCGCTTAATTAGCATTCAAAAAGATTATAAATCTCTTTTTCGGATCAGACAGTGTTGGGTTACTTGTTAAATTATCATGTCGGGTTCGGGTTCACATGTCTGACCCTTTTAGCTAATTGTGTTCGGTTCGAGTCGACCCAATCTCGACACATCGACCCGTCTTGCCAGGCCTACCCAAACCTCCCATGAAACAACTATGTGCGAAAAACACTCTAGGAAATGGGCTAAATCGTTGAGAGATACGCTAATTTTATCCTAATCAAACACTTTTGTTTTTTCAGCTTACTTTCTCTCTCAAAGTCCATCACTAATTTAGGGATCGAAGTGACCCCTTGCTGGATCATCGGTAGGTCACTCTAACCCCTCTTTGTTCTTCATCTTGCAAGGCTGCAAGCATTATCGATCTGAACCTCGGTGTGAGATCAACTGGCATTTTGAAGAAGCATGTGCTTGGGGTCTATTAATTTATGATGATGATACAATATACGGGGGATTATCATTGATCAATGCTTATGTGGGGTGTAATGTAGGGCACCAATTGATATCGATATTGATATTGAGATACAAGCAGATTGGAGATATAACGCTTAACATTATTAGTAGTACTAATAACTGAAAAAGAAGAATAAATAACAATTTTCCATGCAACAGAAAATAGAAAAAATGTCAATTAGTCCCACAAATCTGTAAAGAAAGCAATTTCACATTTATGGTTTACCGAGCTTCAACCTTGGTGATTGTCACCCCATTTACAGAATAAGGTCCTTCCTCTGCGCCTGAGTCCAAATCATTGGAAGGTCTTCTGAAAATGAAAGCAGGTTGTTTAGGAGAAGGAACAGTAGTTGCTTCACTAATCAGCATGAGAAGAACTGCCNTATGTGAAATAATATCACGTAATCTTAAAATCAATGCATGGGATGGAACAATATCAATGGCAATCTTAAAGTCTGTGCATGTGTACTCACTAGGTTCCAACAACTCTGGTTGTCTTGTCTCCAATTTGGTCTGCCTTGAATATGCGAGCCATGCCGAAATCTGAAATTTTGGGATGCATCTCAACATCTAATAGAATATTGCTTGGTTTAAGATCCCTGTGGATAATTTTTAATCTCGAGTCTTGATGAAGATACAAAATCCCACGAGCAATCTCAATGATGATTTCAAAGCGTTTCCTCCAACTCAGGGACGAACTTCTTGTATGATCTGAAACAGAATTTCGCTCCAGTGTACTCAGAATGTGATTTAATTAGTATTGAAAATGCAGTTTGATGTAATAAATCAGCAGACATACCAAAGATAAAGAAGTCCAAGCTTTTGTTGGGCATGTACTCATAAATCAGCATCTTTTCTTCCCCCTCAGTACAACAACCTAAAATTTTGACAAGATTCCTGTGTTGAAGTTTCGCAATCAACATAACTTCATTTTTGAATTCTTCTATTCCTTGCCCTGAACTCTTTGCGAACCTTTTTACAGCTATCTGTCGTCCGTTAGATAATTGACCCTGAAAATCATCGATCATACTTAAACTTACTCCTAACTAGTAAGCAATTAAGCTCAAATTGCTCCATATTGACAATATAATAAATGAATGGTGAATGTACCTTAAAAACAGAGCCAAAACCACCTTCCCCAAGTTTGTTGGTCGGAGAGAAATTGTCAGTTGCAGCAACTATACTGCTTAGATCGAAAACAAGTGCATCCGGATCTCTATTATCATCCGCCAGCTGATTTCCCTCCAAAGAGCTTTTGGTACCAGTAACATTTAATGATTGATTGTTCGATTTTCTCTTAACTGTCGTAAAACACATTGGGAAATATTGCTTACTAGAAATTCGTAATTGAGCACTTATATACACACACGCACATACATATACCATAGAANCATGTGAAATAATATCACGTAATCTTAAAATCAATGCATGGGATGGAACAATATCAATGGCAATCTTAAAGTCTGTGCATCAGTGCATGTGTACTCACTAGGTTCCAACAACTCTGGTTGTCTTGTCTCCAATTTGGTCTGCCTTGAATATGCGAGCCATGCCGAAATCTGAAATTTTGGGGTGCATCTCAACATCTAATAGAATATTGCTTGGTTTAAGATCCCTGTGGATAATTTTTAATCTCGAGTCTTGATGAAGATACAAAATCCCACGAGCAATCTCAATGATGATTTCAAAGCGTTTCCTCCAACTCAGGGACGAACTTCTTGTATGATCTGAAACAGAATTTCGCTCCAGTGTACTCAGAATGTGATTTAATTAGTATTGAAAATGCAGTTTGATGTAATAAATCAGCAGACATACCAAAGATAAAGAAGTCCAAGCTTTTGTTGGGCATGTACTCATAAATCAGCATCTTTTCTTCCCCCTCAGTACAACAACCTAAAATTTTGACAAGATTCCTGTGTTGAAGTTTCGCAATCAACATAACTTCATTTTTGAATTCTTCTATTCCTTGCCCTGAACTCTTTGCGAACCTTTTTACAGCTATATGTCGTCCGTTAGATAATTGACCCTGAAAATCATCAATCATACTTAAACTTACTCCTAACTAGTAAGCAATTAAGCTCAAATTGCTCCATATTGACAATATCATAAATGAATGGTGAATGTACCTTAAAAACAGAGCCAAAACCACCTTCCCCAAGTTTGTTGGTCGGAGAGAAATTGTCAGTTGCAGCAACTATACTGCTTAGATCGAAAACAAGTGCATCCGGATCTCTATTACTATCCGCCAGCTGATTTCCCTCCAAAGAGCTTTTGGTACCAGTAACATTTAATGATTGATTGTTCGATTTTCTCTTAACTGTCGTAAAACACATTGGGAAATATTGCTTACTAGAAATTCGTAATTGAGCACTTATATACACACACGCACATACATATACCATAGAAGTAACTTTATTTACCTTTTGTTTTCCTCCTCTTCATTAACAACAAACAGGCCAGTAAACATCCCAGAAACAAGAGCACAGCAACAGATAATACTGCAATAACCAGCTTCCGGTTCTTCACAAGAAAACCTTTGGACTTCGTTTTATACTTCGCTGAAGGGAAAAAAAGTAAGCCTTGATCCAAGAAACGAAAAGACAGAAATTAAAATTTACAAAAATGCAGGAAAAGGATACCTAACTCAGTCGCATCCACACGAACATTTAGGTCCAACCCGTCGTTCCCTACCTCTGTACTGTCCATCAATTGACCATAATATGCCAAGCAACCAGTCCCCGTCCCATTAAGATCCACGCTGACATAAGCTGTGCAACTGCAATTTCTCAAGCACGCCTGCTGGCAATCTGCGCTGCTCATACTCATGCTCACCCAAGCTGCATCAGATGTATCAGGAACCTTCAAACTTCCCACCTTCACAAACCCTTCTCCATTTCCGCACATCGACAATCCCATCTGCTTTTTCAAACACACCCTCAGAACCATTTCTGAGATACCAATCCCTTTGATTCTTGGGTTCATATCCTGGCAAACACGCACACTCGAACGTATAAACATTGTCAGGACTACATGTACTATATGGACCACATAGTCCATACATGTCACACTGGTCTTTCGGTGCTGACCAGAGTTCGTTCCATTGACCATCATCCCACACAAGTAGCTGGATCGAACCAGAGTTGTTCAGGAATAATCTCGTAATGATGTGGGGTCATCAAAAAAGTAGGAGTAAGATACCTCGTCTTGATTGTAAACAAAATCGATATTATAATCCACCGATCTTGTCTCTACTGCTGAGCACCATGGCCATGGCCAACTCCGCCGAAGCAGGGTCGAGCCCTTATACATGAAGAACTGTGGAGAACCAGGACGGTTCAGCTTATAGAGGATATCCCCTGTTCCGGGGTCATCTTGTGATTTCCAAGATGTTAAGAACGAATCCACCCCTGTTCTCTGATTCAACCCAAGCTTCAAGCCTGGAAGCAGAGTATCTGTAGGATCGTCAGAGCTTCGCCATAACACCCTCTTGTTATCGTCCTGGACCAATTCAAGGTTCCCTGAATCTTGAAGCTGAGCTACAGTGAAGGTTGTCGCTGGGACAGAAACATTTGTAGACCATATAGAATGGTTATAACTGTCGTAGAGGACAAGGTTTCCTTGCCGGTTGATTGAGAGAAATCCAGAGGAACCATTGATTGGATCATTCCTGTTCGCAACCCACACCTTATTTTGTTCTGAAACTTTGAGATACCAAATACCCAGATACCGATAGCTAGAATTTCCCGGGCTGAAGAAGCCCAATTTGAAATTCTGCTCTTTGGACACCAAAGATTGGCCGTCCTTGATGGATTGGTTTAGTGTAAAGGTGTCAATGGACGTGCAAAATGGGATGAAGAAAACAACGATTAGAATCAAAGACTTGGACATTGGTATTAATTTGGTCTAACTAACAATTATGATTGAATAGTTTATCTGTGAAAGAAGTTTGTTTGATAAGTTTATAAACACCATAATAATGTATGCATCATAAGAATTAGAACGAGTCAAATAATATAAAAATCACACTACGAGAAAAAATAGGCGTGTGTTGAATTTTGAAAAAAATCTCCAGTCACCATAGAGGACTAACGCGATAAACGTTAATGGTCAATCCATGATATTGATCATCTGTGATTATATAATCATTATAAGAAACGGACACGTAAAAGCTCGTTAATCTTTACACCAAGCCAACCTCTCACTTTCATATGTCTTTCTGAGAAAACAAAATACTTTATCGAGATGTATAGGTCAAATACGGCTCCATCGAGTTCTCTGATGGGATGGCTTCTAGATGTAAGCGCTGCATGTTTGATGAAACGCCTAGAAGAAGGTTTGTTTCTTGTTTTGGGCCCAGTGATTTAACCGGGCACTACCTGCTCCCAAGTTACTGGATTAAGTACCAAGTTGTTTAAAATCTGTCCACTCTGTTCTCTAATTTATTGTGATTCACATTAATTATCGTGAAAAATTTCTTATGCACCCACTTGTTTAATTAAATTTTGAATCGTCTTGCTACCTATTCAAGTAGATAATTTTTATATCGAATTTCTTGCATAATTTGTCTAAATTACTAGCAATTCGAGCAGATAATTATGGTAATCCTTATCTTTCTCGAATTCAACCTTGCCCTTTCAGTCCACTCGCTCGCTTAGATATTTGATTGTCGTGGTTAACTACCATGAGGTAAGCACATAATTCTTAGAAAAATGTTTGTGCATCTTCTAGAGGTCTTTCTAGGGGTCATTCTATAATTTTTTTTTGATTTTTTAAATCAAATTGGGGTTCACCTCTCAATGAAAGGTGGGCCCTAATTTGATTAAAAAAATTTTAAAAAAATCTAGAAGGACCTCTAGAAGGTGTTTTAGCAAACCCCTAATTCTTATATAGGATCTCTCGTATTACTTGCCCAAATTACTAACAATTCGAAGAGATAATTATGGTGATCCTTATCCTTTTCGAATTCAATTTTGCCCCTTCTGTCCACTCGCTCACTTGGATATTTGATTGTCGTATTCCCGTTTGGTATAAACAGATAATTCTTATATGGAATCTCTCGTATTACTTACTCAAATTACTAACTATTTAAGGAGATAATTATGGCGATCCTGATCCTTTTCCAATTCAACTTTGCCCCTTCTGTCCACTCACTTGCTTGGATATTTGATTGTAGTATCCCCGTTCGGTTAACTACCATGAAGTAAGCAGATAATTCTTATATGGGATCTCTCGTATTACTTACTTAAATTATTAGTAATTTGAGAAAATAATTATGGTAATTCTTATCAAAAAAATATATTTGATTGTCGTATCCTCGTTTGGTTAACTACCATGAGGTATGCACATAATTTTTAGGAAAATGTTTGTGCATTTTCTAGAGGTCTTTCTAGGGGTCCTTCTATAATTTTTTTTGATTTTTTAAATCAAATTGGGGTCCACCTCTCAATGAAAGGTGGGCCCCAATTTGATTAAAAAAATTTTAAAAAAATCTGGAAGGACCCCTATAAGGACCTCTAGAAGGTGTTTTAGCAAACCAAATAGACAAAAAAATATATTCATCAATGAACATTTCTAAAATTACTAATAATCGAGTGCACACCAATTGATTCTGATCAATTGGTGTGCACTCAATTATAACAAATTATCCAAAATACAATGAAGCCCATAAAATCTTTTAAGTTTGATTGCATTTTGCACAAAATAAAATTCAACCAGAATACCCTCATAATTTATATTCTAGTAATGAGAGAAACACGAATTTTAAAATTGCATGCAGAAGGATTTGGAGAGAGATAAAAGAAGAGAAATTTTCATTGTGTTTAAAACTGGTTGTAGGCTATATAAAGTGTCAATTTAGTAGTTTTAATTTTTGTTCATTAATAGACATGTAATATCAAAATTAACAAAAAAAAAAAATGCTAATTCAACCGTCATTAAAATCTGATCATTCGATAACCGACACTTAATCTTGACCATTAGATTAAATTTAATTTGACGCTATTTAATTATAACAGTTAGATTATAATTGTCAGTAACAATTACTTAATTTCTACCATTAGATTAAAATTAATTTAATCTTACAGTTCATTTTTCTAATGGTCAAGAAAATCCAACCGTTGGATCTACCTTGGAAGCATTCTACAATTCAAAATAAAAAATACCAAATCATATGATCATGATTGTCCAAAAATTAATTGTCATGATTTGATCACTCCAATGCTTTGTGTTAAGTGTGCATCAAGGCGCCCTATAGCCCTTTGCCATGCACACGCACGTCTTGTGCTTTGAACTGTACTAGAGCATACATACAAGTGCATGTACTTAGGTATTGCTTTAAAGCAATAGTTTGTTGTGAGTTCGCATTATAAATGCCTCCATTATTTTTCGTTTTTTCTATGGATAAGGATCTTCTACATTTTAAATAAAATAGATAGTATTTATTTTATAATATGATTTAAAGTTAATGCATTTAACAGTGTACATAATTTCACATTATTTAACTTTTTTTAAAAGACGTGAATGCTTTGTGGGTCACCTCTACTAATCATAGCGGATACATTATCATTTCTTCACTCCCCCAATTGTTGGAGTACCATTAGGGACATTAACCCCGTCTTTTTTTTTTTTTTTTCCCCCTTTTCCCCCTTTCCCCCCTCTTGAATAAAAAAATTAAAAAAAATAAAAAAACCGTCTTTTTTCCTTTCTTTTTCCTATTTTTTGTTTTGTGTTTGTATTTGCCAAGAATATATATAGGAGAAATGATCATTCATCACTGCCTCACTAGTTTTTTAGAGAGGCAGCAGGTGTCTCATCAATTTCTGAATCTTTTGATAAACGACCAAGTTGGGGAGCTTGGATCTCGAAATATTAATGGCTCTCATTTTCAGCAAAAAAGAAGAAGAAATTACATTTTTCTATGGAACGGAATACAGTATAAGTATTAATTAGTCCTGCAAATTAAGCACTATGAAAAAAATTCAAATGCTGCTAACTAGAAACTTTTAGAGCTTATTTAGGATTACGTTAAAGAGTTTAAAGGGTGTTTTTAGTACATAAAAAGCTCTATCAAGGAACAATGGATCCGTTTGATAAAAAAATTAAAAAGAACTTTTTTTACTTTTTAGCTCTAAAATAATCCCAAAATTGTGTTTTGGGAGAAGCTTAAAAGTATGACTTTTTTCTATAAACAAAAGTTTTATTTTTTAACGCAATCCCAAGGCTCTTTACATTCAGCGAGGTTCGAGATTAGTTATTGTCACCTCATTTGCAGAATAAAGTCCTCCACCTTCGACTGAATCCAAATCACTGGAAGCTCTTCTGAAAATGAAAGCAGGCTGTTTAGGAGAAAGAAGAACAGTTGCTTCACTACTCAGCATGAGAAGAACTGCCGACATAGTTGGTCTATCCATTACATCTTCTTGCACACAGAGGAGCCCAACTTGAATGCATCTCAAGACTTCATGGGAAACATATGACTCATTTATTGATGAATCAACTATGTCCAGGACTCTATCTTCTCTCCATAGTTCCCAGACCTGTGTGGGGTTCATGACATTATATATAAGAGATCGGCTGTCTTAGAAAATCATGCAAATGCTGAAGATTAATGTTGTTTTCTGTTACTTACATGCCCGATCAGAGTTAGGGAAGGATGTTTCTGATATGAGCCGTTGTTTCTCTTGCCACTTACGATCTCCAATAATATGACACCAAAACTAAAGACATCTGTTTTTGTTGAAAACTTCCCAAATACTGCATACTCTGGTGGCATGTAACCACTGCAGGTGAACAATGTTAGATGATCAAGATACAGTATTAAAGGTAACCTTAAATTTCTCTCTATGTTTGTGTGTGAATCAATACTTACTATGTTCCGACAATTCTGGTTGTCTTATCTTGAATTTGGTCGCCATTAAATATACGGGCCACCCCAAAATCTGAAATTTTGGGGTTCATTTCAGTATCTAGGAGAACATTGCTTGCTTTAAGATCCCTATGGATTATTCTTAATCTTGAGTCTTGATGAAGATACAAAATCCCACGTGCAATCCCCATGATGATTTCAAAGCGTTTACTCCAATTCAGGGATGAACTTCTTGCATCATCTACACCAAAAATTTGCTCTTAGTGTTGAAAAAAACACCAAACAAGTTACAAGAAATTAAGGCAATAGAGTTTTAGAAATCAGACATACCAAAGATAAAGAAGTCCAAGCTTTTGTTGGGCATGTACTCGTAAATCAGCATCTTTTCTTCCTCCTGAATGCAACAGCCTAAAATTTTGACAAGATTTCTGTGTTGAAGTTTCGCAATCAACATGACTTCATTTTTGAATTCTTCTATTCCTTGTCCTGAACTCTTGGATAGCCTTTTTACAGCTAGTTGTTGTCCGTTGGATAATTGACCCTGAAATCATGATCAAACGTGAAACAGAGCCAAAACTACAATATTGGAATGTGAAACATAAACAAAAATGTTCAAGATATCGACAATATCATAGATGAATTGTGACTGTACCTTAAAAACAGAGCCAAAACCACCTTCCCCAAGTTTGTTGGTCGGGGAGAAATTGTCAGTGGCAGCAACTATACAGCTTAGATCGAAAATTAGTATATCCGGATGTCTATTACTTTCCGCCAGCTGATTTCCCTCCAAAGAGCTTTTGGTACCAGTAAAACTTAATGATTGATTGTTCCATTTTCTCTTCACTGTCATAAAACACATTGGGAAATATTGCTTAATAGAAAATTCGTAATTGAGCACATAATTTGCCACGAATTAGCAGAATACATACCTTTTGTTTTCCTCTTCTTCATTAACCACATACCGGCAAATAAAGATACCAGAAAAAATGGCACAGAAACAGATAATACTACAATAACAAGCTCCCGCTTCTTGCCAAGAGAAGATTTGGACTTCCTTTCATACTTCGCTGCAGGGAAAAAAAAAAGTAAGCCTTGATCCAAGAAGTAAAAAGACAGAAATAAAAATTTACGAAAATGCAAGAAAAGAAAACAAAGAAGGGTACCTAACTCAGTCGCATCCACACGAAGATTTAGATCCCACCCTTCATCTGTATTCACAAAACTGTCCATCAATTTACCATAATACGCCAAGCAACTAGTCCCCGTGCCATTAATATCCAGGCTGAAATAAGCTGTGCAAGAGCAATTTCTCAAGCAGGCCTGCTCGCACTCTGCGCTGCTCATACTCATGCCCACCCAAACTGCATCGGATGTATCGGGAACCTTCAAAGGCCCCACGTTCACAAACCCTTCTCCATTCCCGCACATTGGCAACCCCAGCTGCTTCCTCACACACCCATCAGAACCATTTCTGAGATACCAATTTCTTGGATTCTTGGGTTCATATCCTGGCATACACGAACACTCAAACTTATTAAAATTGTCAGGACTACATGTACTGTATGAGCCGCATAGTCCATACGTCTCACACCGGTATCTGGGTGCTGACCAGAGTTCCCTCCATTGAAGATCACCACCATCCCACTCGAGTAGCTGGAGAAAACCAGAGTTTTTCAGGACTAATCTCGTAATGATCGATGGGTCATCAAGAAAGTAGGAGTAAGATATCTCGTCTTGATTGTAAACAAAATTGGCCTTATAATCCAACGATTTTGTTCTGGTTAGTGAGCACGGCCATGGCCATGGCCAACTCCGCCGATACGGCGTCGAACCGTTATACAAGAAGAACTGTGGAGACCCAGTAGGATTTACCTTATAGAGGTAATCCCCTGTTCCGGGGTCATCTTGTGACTTCCAAGATATTAAGACCCGGTCCAACCCGGTTCTCCGATTCAACCCAATCTTCATGCCTGGAAGCGAAGTATCAGTGGGATAGTCGAAGCTTTGCCATAAAATCCTCTTGTTATCTTCCCGGTCGACCAATACGAGGTTTCCCGAGTCTAGAAGCTGAGCTACAGTAGAAGTTGTACCTTGGACAGAAACATTTGTAGACCATAGAGAACGGTTATGACTGTCGTAGAGGACAAGGTTTCCGCTGTAATTGATTGAGAGAACTGAACCGGAGGAACCATTGATCGGATTATCCCTGTTCGCTACCCACACCAGAGTTTGTTCTTTCACTTTGACAAACCGAATACCCAGATACCGATGGGTGGAGTTGCCGGGGCGGAAGAAGCCTAATTCAAAATTCTGTTCTTTGGACACCAAAGATTGGCCGTCCCTGATGGATTGGTTCGGTGTTAAGGTGTCAATGGCAGTGCAAAAGGGGAAGAAGAAAAGAGTGAACAGAATCAAACACTTGAACATTTTTCTCAGCGTCGATTTCTGAGCCAGGATCTTAAAGAACTATTTTAATTTTCAAGTGGTAAACGGGAAAAAATAATGATGTTTGGTTGACTGGATTGTCATGAAGTTTATACGCTTCTCTCTTTGTTCTTCATTGGAACCGAAGAGTTTCGAAACAAATGTGGACCTTCCATTATGCATCACCAGTCAAGGAAAGACTGCGTGTGTGACTTCTACGCAGCAATTTGTAGAAGAAGCCTGTTTGACAAGAGGCCCACATTGGCTTTTTGTGGGGATCTCGATCTCAAAATTTTCTTTTTACCAAAAGGGATTAACTAAAAGATAGAGCTAAAAGCTAAAAGATCAGGGATAGAAGAGGACCTTAGATATCAGCAGGATGGAACCAAAAGGGGAGACATTGCGTGCATCCACTCACACCATGGGGGCGTATGGCATGCACGCGGGTAGTGGCAACCAGTAGAGGGCTGACCGGCGATAGTGAAAAAGAGGTGCATAGTTGGTACAGGTGGAAGGACTACAATAGATTTAGTGTGTATTTGAGATTGCGATTTTGTAAACAATAAGTGCGATTTTAAATCAAACCGCAAAATGTGAATCGTTTACGAATTGCATTTTAAAAAAAATACGATTTGAAAACACATAAAATTTACGTTTTCAAATCGTAGGTAAGGAGGTACTTTTTTAAAAACATAGAATTTTAAATGTTAAACTGCGATTTTAAAAGGTAAATTGCCATTTTGTCAAATGCTTAACTATTTTTTTAAAAATCACATTTTCAAATCGCACATTTTAAAATCATATATTCAAACGAATCCTTAGTATCCAAATCCAAACAAAAGAATAGAAAAAATTCAAAAAACTAGAAAGGAGAAGGAAGGGAGAGAATAGAATGATTGAAGAAGAATTATTTGAAGAGTAAAGATAAAACACAGCCTGGGCTGATGCTACAGTGCATCAGCCCAGGCACATGAACAGTAATTTTACTGTTCATGAGCCCGTGAACAGTGTATTTTTTTTTTCTCTCCTCTGATTTAGCCCAGGCTGATGCACTGTAGCATCAGCCTGGGCTGATGCCAATCACCACTCTTATTTGAATGGGGTGGTGCGGAGGAGGGAAGAGTTTTTCTTTTGGGGAGAGAACATTTGACATAGATATCTTTTACTTTCTTTCACTCATTCTTTCTCAAACCCAAAAACCATCCGAGAAGCTCACACACTTGGATCAGGATGGTCTTCATTTCAAGTGAAATTGAGATGATCTATTTTACGGTTAAAATTTTATTTATTGTATTGAAAACAATATACATACTGTCACATTATTTAAAATTTTTAAATATATATATATATATAATCACACATCAAAGTGTTTAGAATTGTGACACGTGGCGTGAACCCATAATTTTTTACCAAAAAATCGATTTTTTAACCCATAATTTTAAACACTGAACCGATCAATTAAGTAGAACCGGTTCAATTGAACCGGTTTTTTTTTTTCACTTCACTTATCTTTTTCTCCACGTCTAAATCTCTCTCTCTCTTTCTTTTTCTCTCAATTTTTATTTCTCGGGTCCCACGTCTCTCCTTTTTTTTTTTTTTTCACTTCTCTCCTTCTCCACATCTAACTCTCTCTCTCTCTTTCTTTTTCTTTCACTTCTATTTCTCCCCACGTCTATCTCTCTCTTTTTTTTTTTTTTTTCTTTTCTTTCTTTCTTTTCTTTTCTCTCCACTCTCCCTTCCCCACGTCCATCTCTCTCTCTTCTTTTTTTTTTTCTTCTTTTTTTTTTCTCTCCACTTCCTCACTCTCCACGTCTATCCTCTCTCTCTCTCTCTCTCTTTTTCTTTTTCTTTTCAACGTCTATCTCTCTTCTCTTTTTTTTCTTTTCTTTTCTTTTCTTTTTTTTTCTTCTTTTCTCTCCACTTCTCCCTCTCCCACGTCCATCTCCTCTCTTTCTTTTTTTTTCTTCTTTTCTTTTCTCTCCACTTCTCTCTCCCCACGTCTATCTCTCTCTCTCTCTTCTCTCTTTTTTCTTTTTTTCTTTTCAATTTGTATTATATATGTGGGTATATTTTTTCTTTGATAAAAATGATAACTTTAGAATCAAGATATCCACTTCATATTATATATGTGGGTATATTTTTTCTTTGATAAAAATTGTACCTTTAGAATCAAGATAATAAATTTTTAAAATTTTTAGTGGGCTAATGGATGATTATAGTATATTTTAGTTTAATTTTTGTGTTTTATACTGTTAATCTGGATTATCAATACTCATACGAGCTCATCCCGTTTGTTGCGATTGTTTAACTTTTGTATTTTATATTGTTAATCTGGATTAACAATATTTATAGCTACCCATTTGTTGGAGTTTAAAGAAAAAGATAAATTTTTTATATTTTTAGCTATCCATATATAGATCTGAAACTAATGTTTTGTACTTTTGATAAAAATAACACAATTTTCTCTAAAAAAAATTGTGATTGGATGTTAAATTTATTTTATTTGTATGTCGTTTATTTTTTATTTTTGAATTTTTAGTGGGCTAATGGAATATTAGTGTATATTTGTTTGACTTTTGTATTTTGTATTGTTAATCTGGATTAGTAATACTTAAACTCTATGTCGTTTGTTACAATTTAACAAAAAGATATTTTTTTTTATTTTTTATTTTTTAGTTATCAATATATAGATATGAAACTATTGTCATACTCTATTTATATGTTTGTTCGTTGATAAAAATTACATCTTCAGAATTAAGATAATAAATTGTATGAATTTTTAGTAGACTAATGAAAGACTATAGTGCATTTATTTAATTTTTATGTAGCAAAAGGAACATAAACTCTTTCAAAACACCAAAGAGATAATTAAGCGTTGAATTTTGAGTGAAAGATTTCGTTTTATTGCGTATTTATAAAATACTTATTTTCATTTTAAAGTACTCCCATGAGAACAAAAATTTTAATATATTTGAATTTAAATGGATTAAACTAAAATATAAGGTCTTATGTTTTAATTCATTTGAATGTTTTATGTTTTTTTTTATTATTATTATTTTTTTTCCATTTGTATGGCTTGCTCAGATTTTCACACATTTTTTAGAAGTGCTTTTTGTGATTTTGAAAGCAAAAGAAGGAAAAAATTTATTTATTAAAGATTCATGCTAATTTTCTATTGATGATTTGATAATCAGAATGTAGGTTTTAATTCTTGCTTTTTTATTTTTTTTTTTTTTTTTTTATACTTCTTTTCATTTTAAACTACTCCCGTGGGAACAAAAATTTTAAAATGATTCAATTTATATGGATTAAACGAAAATCAAAGTGTCTTATGTTTTTATTCATTTGAATATTTAATGAAATTTATTTTTTCGTTTGTAAGACTTATCTGGATTTTTAGTAATTTTTTGAAAGCATTTTTCT
>FXXK01001916.1:30430-65854 GCA_900184695.1 Betula pendula
TTTTTTCAATTAAGATAATAAATTGTATGGATTTTTAGTAGACTCATGGAAGACTATAGTCTTTTTATAAATGAACATAAACTCTTTCGAAACATCAAAAAGATAATTGAACGTTGAACTTTGAGTGAAATATTTTGTTTTAATTGTATTCATAAAATACTTCTTTTTATTTTAAAGTACTCATATGAGAACAAAGATTTTAACATTTTTAATTTAAATGGATTAAACTAAAATAAAAGGTCTTATGTTTTAATTCATTTGAATGTTTTATGTTGTTGTTTTTTTTTTTTTTTTTTTTTTTTTTTTTTTCATTTGTACGGCTTACTCAGATTTTCATACATTTTTTGAAAGTGTTTTTTGTAATTTTGAAAGCAAAAGAAGGCAAAAATTTATGTGTCTAAGATTCCTGCTAATTTTCTATTGATGGTTTGATAATCAGAATCTAAGTTTTAATCTTGCTTTTTTTTTTTCTCCTTTTTATTTCATTTCATTTTAAACTACTCCCGTGGAAACAAAAATTTTAACATAATTTAATTTATATTGATTAAACGAAAATCAAATCTCTTATGTTTTAATTCATTTGAATGTTTTGTGAGATTCATTTTTTCGTTTGTAAAACTTATCTGGATTTTCAGCTATTTTTTAAAAGTGTTTTTTTCGTTTTTGAAAACAAAAGGAGACAAAAATTAATTTGATTGTTATGCAGAAAAAGAATAGAAACGCTTTCTACGATAATTAAACATTAAACTTGATATAAAAAAAATTATTTGATTATTATGAAGAATTCCGCGCATAGCGCGGGTTATGAGCTAGTGATCATAATCATGCACGCTGAGAATTAGAATGTTTTAAAAAAATTAATTAGAGAATTTGATATACCTACAAAAGCCATCTACTATGTCTAAAAAATATGAGAATAAGCTTTTATATAGAAAATCCTAATAGAACTTTTCTTTTATGGACTCTTACACTAATAAAAAAAAGAAAAAAAAAGAAAGGCATTTGTAGAGTTTTACCAAAGCTTAGTGTTACCATAGAGTACTTACCCGGTAAACATTAATGATCAATCAATTATATTGACCTTGAGGCTTTGACTATACATTCAAAAGCTCATGACCCTTCACACCAACCTCTTTCTTTCCATCACGATTAGTTTCTCTTCAAGGGTTAATCAAATCCAACAATTTAAAAAATTTATTGACATGTATTGGTCAAATAATAGGATCATTACGACCCCAATGCCCCATTGAGTTCTCAATGATATGGGTTTAGATGTAATCAGGCACTGCAGCTAGTTGGGTTACTAGTTAAGCTAGTTTTTATTTGGCAAAGTTAGTGCCGCGTATGTTTGATGAAATGCCTAACATAAGCTTTTTGTTTCTTGTATTGCTATGATTGCTTGGTATTTGAGACTGAATCCATTTAAAGAAGCACTATTGTTCGCATATCTGAGCCCCGTGATTTAACTGTTAAGAGTGGACAGCCAGTAGAGTTGAATTTGTATGAGCACTCCGTATGAATAATGTTACACATATTTTATATTGGTTTATGTGATGTGTTTTAATTGGTTAATATTGAAAGTTACTAAAAACAGTGGTGGAGCTAGAAAAATTTTAATATAGGGATTGAACTAAAAATATAATAAACATAATTTAAAATGAAAATGAAATAATTTATTACATAATATGTATATCACAAAAAATATATCTATAAAATTCATGAATATGCGCTAAAATTGATATATCAGCAATGCAACATGAATATGTGCGTAAGCATTTTTAGAGAAACAAAATCGATCATCAAGTATCGAATCTGAATTAAAGTTCTCATTAATTTTTCTTTTAATATAGACAATTAAATAATTTGTAAGAAATTTATTCTCTATTTTATTTTAACAACTTTTATTGTTAAAAATACTCGTTAGGTAGTCGCCGTAAATATTAAAATAGCCACTTTATCAATTTATTTTAATTTTTTCTTCCCTACACTGACCCAATCTCACGCGGCACGCCCTTAGGCAACACAAAGAAAAACAAAATGATCTAAAAAAAAAAAAAATCTGACGCAAGTTAAGTGAGAGGTGGGCCATTAGACATAACGTTTTGTTTCAACTTTTCATTTTGAAGTCTAAAGCAAGTTTTTGTGTGGTCGAGGTTTGAAAAGTCAGAGAAGAACCAGAAGATGCAAGGGCCATTATTGTTCACGTGGTCAACATTGATATATCAGCCCTTTCAATTCAAGACTTCCTTCAGAACAATTTTTTTTTCAGAAATTTTGAAAAAGCATTAGCACTTTACGGCCCTCTCAAGTCTCTAAGACGATCTGTCAACTAGTATGAAATTAATGTGAAAAATAGCATTACTCTATAGGTATAATTTCAGAATTGAGTTTCCAATATGTTTAAAACTGGTCCCCCCTGACCTCTAATTCAACCCTGTCTACCAATCTTTCCAACAATTTGCTGCTGAACTTTTATGACTTTTATATAATTGGATTCTGGTTTGATTGACTATTATGAGGGTTAGAGTCTAAATTTTCGACTATAAGCTGCCCGAGAAAACAAGATATTTGTTGGAACAAGTGGCTTATATTCTCTTAGTTATAAAGAAAAGTATTATGGATGGCCGAGTTGTTTCCGCGTAACGGAGCGGAGACAACTGGTCAATTGGGCGTAATTAAGTTTATGTTGCCTGGAGACGATTAGTTAGTGGGGGTGTGGGGGCGACGCCCCCGCGGTACGGTACGAGGTATTTTGAGGTTTTCCAAAGAGCGTCCGTACAGTTAGGGTTTTCTTATAAATATGTATGATGTAACCCTAAGACATTCAATAGTGAATATAGCCGCACTCTTCCTGTGGACGTAGGCACAACTTGCCGAACCACGTAAATCCTTGTCTCAATTTTCTCTTAATCTCTCTCTTTTCGATTCCGTATTATTCATCACAATTGTGCACGGTAACAACAATATTGTATAAAATGTATTTCACTAAGCACAGCTGGTCAACAAAAGCTACACATGCTTGGGGTCCATTTATGATGATGTTTCATGCCTTTTAACCAGTTGACAATAACTTGTATGTGTTTGTTTTCAAATACAGGGGATGACCAAAACTCAGCTTATTGTATTGATGTCAGACAAGGAAAGTTTAACGTTTTTATTTCATGTGTTTCAAATGAAATGAGATAATGTTATGTACACTTAACACACAGGATCTGAACTATTTTGTTGAATGAATTGAATATATTAAACAATTTAATGCATCTCAAGACTTCATGGGAAACATATGACTTATTTATTGATGAATCAACTATATCCAGGGCTCTATCTTCTCTCCATAATTCCCAGACCTGTGTGGTTCATGGCATTATGTATAAGGGACTGTCTTAGAAAAGCAAATGCTGTAGAGTGAAGATTGTTGTTTTCTGTAACTTACCATGCCCTATCAAAGTTTAGGAAGGGTGCTCCCGATAAAAACTGTTATTCTTCCTGCCACTAACTATCTCCAATAATATGACACCAAAACTAAAGATATCCGATTTTGTTGAAAATCTTCCAAACACTGCATTCTCCGGAGGCATGTAACTACTATGAATAACATCAAAGATAGTCTGGACATCAGTTTATGTGAATAGTGTGAAAGGTAATCTTAAAGTTTGTGTGGTGCTTAAATTCTCTCTTATCTGTTTGCAATGTGTGCGTTTCTTACAACTGTTTGTATGTTTGTGTGTGATACTTACTATGTTCCTACAACTCTACTTGTCTTGTCTTGAATTTGATCCCCTTTGAATATACGGGCTACGCTGAAATCTGAAATTTTTGGGTTCATCTCAACATCTAGTAGAACATTGCTTGTTTTAAGATCCCTATGAATAATTCTTAATCTTGTGTCTTGATGAAGATACAAAATCCCACGAGCAATCCCAATGATGATTTCAAAACGTTTACCCCAATTTAGGGATGAATTTCTTGTATGATCTACAACAAAAATTTGCTCTAGCTACTCAAAATATGATTGAAATCATGTTAAATGTGGTTTTATGTACTTCAATTGTATTGTTTTTCACCAACACACATATATAACAACAGAACATACACCAAATGAAGGCAATAGATTTTTAAAATGAAACTTACCAAAAATAAAGAAGTCCAAGCTTTTGTTGGTCATGTACTCATAATCAGCATCTTTTCTTCTCCCTGAATGCAACAACCTAAAATTTTGACAAGATTCCTGTGTTGAAGTTTTGCAATCAACATGACTGTCCCTAAATCAGCAAGTAAAAATGAAATTGATTCATCATGAGTCAGAGACTGTCCTGCAGCAACAAGTGTGTCGCATAAGATTTTGACATGTTGAAAATACTCTGAGATGGAGGCATTTGCCTTTGCACAAAGTGGCAAGATGAGTTCATATTTGAAGAATACAAGCTCGATATTGAGAGGTTTACATCCACTCAAGAGCCATCCTCTCAAGTGCCATTGCTGGTTGAAGCAGCAGGGATAACCGTGGAGGTTGTGGAATAGAGCTATCAAGATAACCAAAAACATCTTGACCACGTAAATAGGGAACAAGCTGGGCTTTCCATAAGAGGAAATTATCACGCGCAAGTTTGACAGTAACGAAATGAGGCATAAATACATCTTAGTTCGAAAAGAATTGTAACTGTACCTTAAAAACAGAGCCAAAACCACCTTGCCCAAGTTTGTTGGTCGGAGAGAAATTGTCAGTGGCTTCCACCATACATCTTAGATCGAAAAGCAGTAACTCAGGATGCCTTTAGTAGCAGAAAAGTTTAATGATTGATTGTTCGATTTTCTCTCCACTGTCCTTAAACATATTGGGAAAAATTGCTTAATACTAATTTGAAATCGAGCATTAATGTACCTAACATCTTGCAGACGACTAATCTGAAGACTCCTGAATAATACAATGCTAGTGACGTTATTTACCTTTCGCTTTGCTCTTCTTCATTAGCCACATATAGGCTAGTAAGGAGAATAGAAACAATGCCACTGCAGCAGATGATATTGCAATAGCCCGCCCCCACGTTTTGCCAAGAAAACCTTTGGACTTCGTTGTATTCTTAGCTGAAGGGAAAAAAGTAAATCATGATCCAGGAAGTGAAAAGGCAAATGAAATTTCAAGCAAGCAAAGAAGGATACCTAATTCACTCGCATTCACACGAACTTTTAGATCAAACCCTTCACTTGTATACCCTGCAATGTCCACCAATTCACCATACCATGTCCAGCAACCAATCCCCTTCCTATCAATATTTAAGACATAAAAGCTATGCAAGCACAATTCCTCAAGCACCCCTTCTCGCACTCTTCGCCACTCATACTCGTGTCCGGTACTTGAGACGCGTGTGGTGAATCAGAATCAGGAATCCTCACACGCCCCACGTTCACAAACCCTTCCCCATTCCCACACATCGACAACCCCAGCTGCTTCTTCACACACCCCTCAGAACCATTTCTGAGACTCCAATCCCTCGGAGACTTGGGTTCATACCCTGGCAAACACGTACACTCGAACCTATTAATATTGTCAGAACTGCATATACTATTCGCACCACACTGTCCATCCTTGTCACACAGGTATTTTGGTGCTGACCAAAGTTCCTTCCATTGATGATCACCATCATTCCACAGAAGTTGCTGCAGCAATCCAGAGTTGTCCACCACTAATCTTGTAAGGACTGTAGGGTCAGCAAGAAAATAGGAGTAAGATATCTCCTCCAGATTGCTAACAAAATTGGCTTCATAATCAAACGAAGTTTTTTCTACTGCTAAGATCCATGGCCATGGACCAGTCCTCCATAATGGGGTCGAACCCTTATACAAGAAGAACTGTGAAGATTCAGCATGATTTAACTTATAGACGTAGTCCCCAGCTCCAGGGTCATCTTGTGACTTCCAAGATGTTAAGAACCAGTGCATTCCAGTTCTCCGATTCAACCCAACTTTCATGTCTTTAACTGGAAGCAGAGTATCTGTAGGATGGTCAAAGCTTTGCCATAACACGTTCTTGGTTTTGTCCTGGACCAATACGAGGTTTCCTGAATCTTGAAGCTGAGCTACAATGGAGGTTGTTGTCCCTTGGACAGTCCATAGAAGACAGTTGTAACCGTCATGGTTTCCATACTGATTGATTGAGAGAACCCCAGAGGAGCCATTGATGATAGGATTGTTCCTGTTTGCAACCCACACCACAGTTTTTAACTGTTACTTTAACATACCAAATATCAAGATACAGAGAGCTAGAGTTGCCGGGGTTGAAGAAGCCTAAGGCGAAGTTCTTCTCTTTGGACATCAAATATTGGCCATCCTTGATCGATTGGTTTGGTTTCAAGGTGTCAATGGACGTGCAATATGGGAAGAACAAGAAGAGAAGACATGGGCAGGGATAATGCACAGGCTCTTGTTAATGAGAACAAGGGAAGAAGTAAGACTATAGATTCTAATGGGCTTGGTAAATCCAGGAGTCAGTCGCAGAAGAATGAAAAGAATCAAATGTTTCTACTATGCCATCTTTGCTCCACTTCACCTGAAACATATGAGCATTTTTTTCCTCACTTACCATTTTGCTAGAGCCTTTTTTGTTTTGACATGCCTTTTTCTTTATTCTCCCAAAATTGACGTAGTTTTTAAAATTACCATCGGATCAAAATTTAATAGTGATTCATTCAAAATTCAACAGTAATTCTAAAAGTCACATAAACTTTGAGAGAATAAAAAGATGGTCCCTAACATTACTCTTGGTTTGGCTGAATGCTTTGTTTCTTTTAGTACTATCTCATCTATTAAAAATAATATAAACAAAAAAGACAATAGGCAACATTTATCGTTAATTTTACAATGCGAATGCACCTACTAGCAGTCCAACAGTCCAGAAATACAGGTTTTATATGTCTACTGCCATATATAACAGACTCCAAGCCCACATCACACTCTCAGGCCTTTACCACAAGGAACATACCCGTGAAAAGCACGACCCTTTACACTAAGCCCACCTCTCTCCTTCCTCCTGGGTTTCTTTCTCTTCAAGGGTTAATCAAATTGAACAAGTCAATGTGTTAGGTTTTATAGGTAGGCACTGCAGCAAGTTGGGAAGCGTGTTATGCTTGCTTTTGTTTAGTTGAATAGCTCGGCGGGTGTTTGATGAAATGCCTAAAAGGAGATTTGATTCTTGTAGTGCCATAAATTGCTAGGTACGCGAGACCAAATCAGTTTTAAAATGCACTGCTGGCAGTGAAGTTTGAGCCCTACGATTTAACTATGTTAAGGGTGCAGAGCCAGTAAGGTTGAACTTGTTATCACTCCCTAATTCTGGGACTATCTTATGGTTCCTAAGATGTTTAAAGTTGGTGCATCCTAGTTCTCTGATTCAACCCAAGTTTCATGTCTAGGTATTCCTTCGCCAAGCTTATAGTGTCTGTAGGATGACCAAAGCTTTGCTATAAAATGTTTATGTTATCGTCTTCAACCAAAGCCTTTCATCGGCAAAAGCTGCACCAAATGAGGCTTCCTTAAATGTGGGAGTTCTTCATTTATGTTTCCTTCCCAAATACAATCCAGTAAACGAGTGACGAATTCAAAGGATTACATTGCCATGACATTCTCTTTGATTAAAATCATCAATTGCAATCCTAGTTAAATCAAAAGACTAGTAACGATCATGAGCAAGAAATTGTCATCTGCTAAAGTAATTCAATTTCAGTATCAGAACACAAGCATGGCATTGCCTAGTGGAATTAGGAAGTGAAGATAAAAAGGTTATATAATCACTTTGTTTTTTGTCAAAATTTGAGGAGCTTTCTTGGAGTTCATAGCCTAAGTTAACAAGCCGATCCACATAGCTTAAATTAAGCGTAGGTTGGTATATCTGTTACTTTATTATGTCAAAGAGAAATAAATATTTCCACCTTCTAGAACAGAATAGTAGCACAAAGCATATCACTAACGACTCTCAAACAATTTAACAGATATCTCATTTGAAACAGAGTTCATTCTTCCCACTGATGATGAGTCTGTCTCTGGAAGGCACCTTTCTGCATAAAATCCAGGTCGTCCAGGTTGAGGTAATAATGCAGTTTCGCTATCCAGCATCAAAAGCACAGACGACATTGTCAGCCTCTCTTCTGGACGCTGCTGAACACACAAAAGACCCACTTGAATACATCTTAGCGCTTCAGAGGCAGGGAGTTGATTGCCCAGCACCACATCCATTAATTCCAAGGCCTTTCCTTCATTCCAAAGTTTCCATGCCTAAAACAATTTCAACTTTCATAGTTATGTCAAAGAACAACAATAAGATTTCCATGTTAAGTCGAAATTACTTCTAAAAAAATGGGAGAGAATCATATTTTTTCTTCTACTCACATGCCCAATGAGATTTAGTTTGTGGTGTGGATGAAAAAACCCCTGGTTCTTCTTGCCACTGACTATCTCCAACAGTATGACACCAAAGCTAAAGACATCAGATTTCAAAGAATATTGTCCATCTATGGCATACTCTGGAGACATATAGCCGCTACATTGCCAAAGAGATTGATATTAGCAGCAACATACCAAAAAGATATATCTAAGGCAAGTGTCTATTTACTTACTAGGTTCCAACTACTCTTTTGGTTTTTGCTTCAGTTTGATCTCCAACAAAGATTCTTGCCATTCCAAAATCTGAAATTTTGGCATTCATATCACTGTCCAGCAGAATATTGCTGGCTTTTAGATCCCTATGGATTACTCTCAGTCTTGAATCTCTATGAAGATAAAGAAGTCCTCGAGCTATCCCAATAATGATGTCTAATCTCTTTTGCCAATTGAGTGAAGAACTCCTTGCTTCATCTGCCTTAATCATTACATCAGATACAATTTGACTTCCCATGCTTTAAATGTAATGTCTTTACAACTAGCTTGTAAATAAAACTCATTGAGTAATGATAGAGATCATCTTTATATCCTCCAAACTCTATATGACTTTTAAAATTACTATTAGATCAAAATTCAATAGTGATCCATCACAATTCTAATAGTGATTTTAAAAGCCACATCTAGTTTGGGAGGATAAAAAGATGGTCCCTAAAGTAATTCAAACTCATTGAACAAGAAAAAAATGAAAGAGATTAAGTGAATGCAATCCTACATTACTTTTATCATAAATACATATATGCATGCATGTGTGTGTGTCTATGTTTGAGATACCAACCAAAGATTAAGGAGTCTAAACTTCTGTTCTGCATGTACTCATAGATTAACATTCTTTCTTCCCCTCGAATGCAACAACCTAGAAGCTTGACAAGATTCCGATGTTGAAGTTGGAAGACCAAGATGACCTCATTCTTAAACTCCTGTAAGCCTTGTCCAGAATTCTCTCCAAGCATCTTTACTGCTATTTCTTGCCCCGATGGTAGCTCACCCTGAAATCATAACAAGGATGTACATTATAAGATTGTCACCTAAATCCCATCTTCACATCTTCACAGAGAAGATGGTGCAAGTCAGGTGAGCCTTAGGGTTGTCTTGTTCTGATAAATGATTGTCCAATCATAATCCATTAAGCTATCCATACAAGGAAGGAAATCTCTTCCCTATTTGACCGATTTGGCAACTCATTTTACAAAATATATAACCCAAGTAATGTGCCCCAGAAAGTGCTTACATTGACTTTAAGCTTGCTGCAAAATAATATCTTACCTTGTATACAGGACCAAATCCTCCTTCTCCAATCTTATTGGAAGCAGAGAAGCTGTTAGTGGCAGCTTCAATGGTAGCTATTTCAAGTAGCGGGAGCTCAAGGTCATCCTCCTCGTTTTGAACTCCTCTAATGCTGACTTGATTATTTGGCTTGCTGGCTAATTACAAGAATGCAGACAACTTAATAAAAATGATAAGTGACTGGAATTGCCATGAAAATACTACAATTCGTCTATCAAATTTGTGTTATAGATTTACCTCCGTTTATTCTCTTCCAAATTAAGAACCAGCCAATTGAAGCCAAGAGGATCATTGCCAACGCCAGTGGTACAACCACAGCAACTACCGTACTATTCTTCTCCTTACTCCTATCAGCAGTTGACCCTAACAACAAGAAATGAAAAATGTTGCAGAATATTGATTCCTTGACTAATTAAGTACTAAAACACAAATGGTCACAAGACAAGATCTTCATCCCAGCTCCAGGTAACGCCAGAGCAGGGCTGTTTGGAGCCTTTATTGGGCAAACACAGTGCTTTGGTCTAATGGTCTACTGTCTACCATGGCAGCATGCATGGGTAAGAGAAAGTAAGTTCATTGGACGTAACAGCCAAGTCAGAGATCTCAAGTTACTAGATTGAGTTGCCTAAATATATCATGGCTGACTACTGAGAAGTGTAAGAACAGAAAGACAAAACACGAAATTAAATGCTCCTAAGGTGTGTTTCTTTGTATCATAAACTGATTTGCAGTGGACTATTCATAATGTCAAATTAGCATTTTTAATGTTTGTTCAGTTACAGACATGTAATTTCCCAATTAACAGTAAATAACTGTTAATTTACTAGCGCCCTACAGCCCATTGCCACGCGCATGCATCCAGTGCTTCACATCGTGTTAGGGCATACAAGCAAGTGCATATACCCAAGCATTGCTTACTTTAAAGCAACAGTTTGGTGTGAGTTGAGCCTTATAAATGCCAACTTTAATTTCTCTTTCTTTCTATGTGGGACTCTCTTCTTCCAAGTCTCTTTAAAAACCTTCCATTTAACACATTCTCAAACCACAAACTAAATATATATATGCATACTAATTTTGAAAACTGTATTAACAGTAAGGGTAGTCAGAAGCTCAAGCATGCATACCTAATTCTGAAGCTGCTACTCTTACATAGAGATCTTGCCCGTAGTTGGCAACCTCTCTTGTATCAATCAATTCTCCGAACCAGGTCACACAGCCATTGCCAGTGTCGCTGATGTCCAGTTTAGCATAAGCCACACAAGAGCAGTTCTTCAAGCATTCTGCCTCACAATCTTTGATATTCATACTGACGTTTACAGAAAATTGTGATGCATCCGGTAGTTTTATTCCTGTTAACTTAATAAACCCCTCTCTGTTTTTGCAAATATGTGGTTCATCTGGAACACATCCACCTGACCAATCAAGCATTTTCCACTCCTGGGGTGATCTGGGTCTAAAACCCCTCAAGCACTCACAATGTACAGTATCTGTAACATTGCAATTTCCATAACTACCACACAGGCCATAGTTGTCACAACGGTCTCCTTGAACAGTGAACAACAGGTTCCAACTAGGATACCCATCATTCCATGACAACTGCTGAACTGAACCGGATTGACCCAACACAAACCTTGAAGTAATGTTGTCCATGGTCTCATATGTATAATATACTTCATCAGCATTAGAGACAAACCTGGGTTTGAAAACAGTGTTTGCTGTCAGAACTCGATCATCACTAAATTGTTCCCCATACCAAGGACCACTTCTAAACAGCTTAGCTGATCCTTTTCGAAGAACAAGCTGAGGAAGCCCGCGGGGATCCACACTGTATGTGTAGTCTCCAAGAGAGGGATCATCTGAGCTTTTCCATGATCTCAATTGTCGATTCAAACCAGTTTTCAAGTTCCACCCTAGCTTCATGCTAGGCAACAAAGTATCAGATGGATAATCAAAGCTCTGCCATAAGTAGTTCTCAGAGTTGCCATGATCATATTGATCCCCCACATCTTTCACAATAAAATTTCCAGAGTCTAAAAGCTTTGCACCTGGACTTGTTGCTGCTCGTGACGTATTTGAAGACCACACGACGACTCCAGTTTCATTGAGAAGAAGAAGCTTTCCATCCTTACTTAATGTTAAGAAACCTTCAGAATTCTGAAGAGGATAGTCTCTGTTTGCAACCCAAACTACTGCCTTATCTGGGATATTCTTGTACCGTATTCCTAGATATCGATCACTTGAACTTCCAAGCCTGAAGAAGCCTAGTTCAAACTTCTGATCAGATGAAACTAATGTTTGGTTGTCTTTCAAGGACTGTGTTGCAGTTAAGGTGTCCCCTGCATTTGAAACTTCTAAAAATGAAGATATGAAAAAGCAGCAAATACCCAAAAACAAAATGCTGTCTTTCAGTCTCTCCATAAGTTTCCTGATCCTTCATTTACTTGCCCAAATAAAACTGAGTCCTCAATACTTTTTCGAAGTGTGAAGTTGAAGACTTGAAGGCATGCAATTGACCTGAAAAGGAAGGCCAAGGACTTCGCCAATATGGGGAGTAGTTGGAGCTTCCAAGGACTTCGCCAATATGGGGAGTAGTTGGAGCTCTTGGGCCCAGCCTTCCGTCTTTTGGAAGACTTAATACACACTGAACTCTATACCCTCTTCAAATGTCAAGAAGACAACTAAGAAAAACTTCAAGTTCTGTATGTAAATACCATCTTCGTTTCTCCTCGGTCTCTTCAGCAACCAAACAGCTCCTGAGAAAAGTTCATAGTTCAGTGAGAGTTGTGCGTCTGTGATTGAAAACATTATGCTACATATGGAAGCCTGGAAGTTGCCGAGAAGGATCAACGTTTGAAAATGTGAACCTGTGGCTAGCTTTCCTTATTCCATGACTTTGAAGTCACTTGTTGTTGCCCATTATCCAATAAAAAAACACTTTCTCAATGCTATATGACTGGCGGTAAGAATTAAACAAGGATTAAGTATATCACCATCTGATTACAGAAATTGATTAATAATGAAAGGTCCTAATCACCCATCAAGTTTACCACTTGCCCTGCAATTCTTTGAAATTTTTTATACTGAAAGATGATTAGAACGGAGCATCTCTGCTTTCACATGTGTACTACTGCAATGTGTAGATGACATCATTCTTATAACCAATGGCATCAGATGTATCTGTTACTTAATGTATTGGCAAATTAAAACTGTTGGGAAGATTAATACCTTTGAGACATCTTCTAACAAGGCATGTTGAGATACCCTCAATCAAAAAGCCTAAACCTATGAATTTGGCCTAACAACTCACTCCTTATTTAATCAATACTTTAATACTCACATAGTATACTCAATAACAACGAACAACGAGCCCATTGCCCGACTAAGGGCATATACACAAGTGCATATGCTAAAGTATTACTTATTTTTAAAGCAATAGCTTGATGTGAGTTCGGCATTATAAATGCCAACTTTAATTTCTATTTTTCCCATATGGGACTCTCTTCTTACAAGACTCTTTAAAAACCTTCCATTTCAAAATATTCCCAAATCATAAACATCTATATATATATACCAACTTTGAAAACTCCTTACATAAGTTTCTTACGAGAAGATAAATACCTCAAGAGTTTTCAAATGAGGCTTTACTATAACATCTTGGTATACTACTTAACTCAAAAACTTAAATTCAACAGGTTTACTTTGGTATGTGCTCCTCTTCATTGATTTTCAAATATTTTCAACCTAAAACTAACGATGAAGATATTACACATGTCCTTTTGTGTCTGCAATGACAAAATGTTATCTTCTGTGCAATGATACATTCTAAAATCTGGTGGAAAATATTGAATGTAGAGAGCCACATATGCTTTGTGATAAACTTGTACAGAGTCTTAATCACACTTCTATCGACCCTGTAACATTGTTATAGTTACTTCATTCGTAGCATATTGTCTTTTCCCTGTTGATGATGAGTCAGCCTCTGCAGGAAACCTTTCTGTGTAAAATCCAGGTTGTTGAGGTTGGGGTAGTGAAGCATCCTCACTGTCTAACATCAAAAGAACAGAGGACATCGAAGGCCTGTCTTCAGGGCGTTGTGCAACACACAACAGGCCAACTTGAATACTTCGTAAAATTTCTGATTCAAGAACCGGCTTCTCCATCAATGCATCCATTAGTTCCATGATCCTGCTTTCATTCCATAACTTCCATGCCTAGAGAAATTCCAACTTAGAAATTCAATTAGGATAAAAAAAAACAAAAAACAAAAACAAAAATACAAAAAAAAAAAAACACAAAAATACAAAAATAACTGGTTTAACAATCTGAAGGAGGAAAGTTTTCTGCTCCGAACTCACATGTCCTAAAAGGTTGTAGTCATGATCAGGATGATAAAATCCTCTATTCTTCTTTCCACTCACTATCTCTAAAACCAATACACCAAAGCTAAAGACATCAGACTTCAAGGAAAAGAGCCCATCAATTGCGTACTCCGGAGACATATAGCCACTACATGCAATCAACAAAAAGAAATGACATTGGCATAAGGTTGCAATTTTTGAGAGAGAGAGAGAGAGATAATGTTGTTGTACATACTATGTTCCAATGACCCTAGTTGTATTCGCTTCAGTTTGGTCACCTCCAAACGTTCTTGCCAAGCCAAAGTCTGATATCTTGGGATTCATCTCACTATCTAAGAGAATATTACTAGCTTTAAGATCTCTATGAATGATCCTTAGCCTTGAATCACGGTGAAGATAAAGAAGTCCTCGAGCGATCCCTACTATAATTTCAAAACGCTTCCCCCAATCAAGTGCAGTATCTCTTGTTTGATCTGGTCCAATTTATGTGAAAATTAACTTTGATATTTTTAATGCAGAAGGTATGAGAGATTTAAAAAGGTTGGGAGTGGCTAACCGAATATGTATAAATTTAGACTTCTGTTAGGCACATATTCATAGATCAACATCCTATCATCTCCATGAATATAACATCCCAAGAGCCTAACAAGATTTCGGTGCTGAAGTTTTGCAATCAAGATAACCTCATTCTTGAACTCTTTGAGGCCTTGTCTCGAGTCTTTGGAGAGCCTTTTCACAGCTATTTGTTGCCCAGTTGAGAGGTTACCCTGTAGTTAATCAAGGATGTAGACTGTAGTTCAGCCAACAGGAGATATAGGTGTGCAGCTCATCATCACTAAAATGAAACAGTTAAGAAGAATTTCTTTCTTTCTTTTCACACTACAATTGAGTTAGTAGCTGTACTGTGAAATTACCTTGTAAACAGGACCAAAGCCTCCTTCACCAATCTTATTTGTGAAAGAGAAGTTGTTAGTAGCAGATGCAATAGTATGGAAATCAAAAAGAGGCAGCTCTACGTCTTCCTCTGAAACACTTGACTTATAATCTTGATTTGGATTATTTATTCTCAGTTTCTGAGCTGTCAAATTAGGAAATCATTAGGGAAAATACACACATGCAGAGGTTTGCTAACGCATGCATATAAATTGAAAGTTGACAAACCAAATGAGATATTCGATTAGACATTACAGCAACAGTTTTGGTTGATCTATGGAAAAAGTTCCTGAATGTAAAACAACCAGAAATAATATATGGAAAAAGTTCTTGAATGTAATCTTTTACGATCCAAAGGGTTAAGAGTTTAACCAAATCAATATCCAACCATCTTAGAGCTTTTGGATCAATAGTTAGGCCCTTAACAATTGGTATCAAAGCAGGCACCATGTCATGGGTTCGATTTACGTAATGTAAAAGTTTCACATTATGAATGTATGTTTTGTGACTGCCTTACCTTAATCAAGGTGAAGGCTTTGTATTTAGAGAGTATTCAGTCACAAGGATAATCATGTACAGAATAGTTGAATTGTAAATTCCGTTTACAAAAGATAAAAGTATACAACAGCGCAACAAAGGATGTTCTGATATGTTTCGTTCTTGTCTTGGACTCTTTTGACGTGTACAGATTAGTTAATTTTCTGACTAATCTCTGATTGTTAACATCTTTCATGATTGTGTTTATCTGATTCTGAGGTTTCAGTTTGTTCTGCACGATCGTGAGTTGTTTTAATTAATTGTTTTGGTTGGATGAGATGATATAACATAAATATCCTTAACACCCCCCGTGAGCTCGACGAGAGGGAGATGACGTTCAGCTTGGTTTGCAAGAGAGAAAATCTTGATGTAGAGAGAGGCTTAGTGAAGATATCAGCCAATTGACGACGGCTAGATAAGAAGTGGCGGTCAAGAGAACGATTGGCGACCATGTCACGTACAAAATGAAAATCTATCTCCACATTCTTGGTGCAGAGGTGGCTGGCAGTAAAACGCAACCACCAATAGGCCAAGGGTGGCACGCAAGCCACTTTAGAGGTAGCCAGCATAACCTCCAACCATCTCTGGGTTGGCTCGAAGACTACCCCAAAGGTGGCCGGAGTGGTGCACAGCCACCCCCACCCTTTTTTCTTTTTCTTAATTTTTTTTTTGGAAAAATAAAATTAATTTTTTAGTATAGCAAAGAAAAAAAAAAGAAAAGAAAAAAAAGCTTGGCTTTGAAATTTTTCAACATGATTGCGGGTCCTAAGTTGAAAATTTAGGAATGACTTTTGGTCATGTCCAAGTCTAGCTATGATAGTGGGACTTGCGAATAAAAAATGGGGTAGTTGGTGGGTTACCATCAGTTTCGTCAACTAAACATTTTCTTAAACAATAATTAATTGTTAACTAAACTTTTTCAACAAATGATTTAGAGAGCATAGAGAATAAAAGAAGCACTCAACCTAATTACCTTTGCCTCTACGAATGATCTTCTTCCGTATGAAAAACCAGCTGACTAAAACCAACAGTAGGACCACAAAAGCTACTGATACCGAAACGATCACGACCGTTCGTTTGTCGTTGTTATCGGACCCTTTAAGCATCCACGGCATAAATCAAGTAAAGAGGAAAAAGGAAAAAAGAATGTTAGACTAATCAAGCTTTGGTCCAGGACAAAAAAACAAAGAAAAGCAAAAAATAAAAATAAAAAGAAAAATAGAAGACCATTGGCAATCTATTTTCCACACCTAATCCCACTGCCTCTAAAATGCTAGGAATCTAGAACCTGTCCGTCACAATGCCTCCTCACTATTGAGCCACATTTCCAATTGCAGCATTGAAAATTTAGACCCTTTAATTTCCTTTAGATTTTGGGTCTCGATGAGCAAATAATTAATTTAGTATATATAGCAGAAAGCACCGAGTTCAACTGATCGTTTCTAGACCTAATCTTGTCCACGTGGCATTATTAATATAAGAAATGGCGAAGTTAAGGTATTGAAGAATATGTTAGAATATTAATTAAATAATTATTGATATATTTTTTTGAATCGATTTAAGTTTTTAAAATAATTGATGATTTAACATAGTATCAGAAGAAGTCCTGAGTTTGAATCATGTCTATATAATTTAACCTACAATTAAATATTCTACTTATTGTGTCTTATTTATTGAACAAAAATTTTTGAAATAATTGGTGATTTAACATAGTATCGAAAAAACTGCATTTAGTCCCAGGCTTCAATCTACCATGAACTCATTTGCAATGTTTTCATAATATTTCATTTGGTTTCATATACCTTACTTATACCATTGGATTTATAATATATCTTTTTGCTCTTAAAAAGATAAAAATACACCTAAAATATATTTTTTTAAGAAAATAAAATAAAATAACTAAAACCCACAGACACACCATAGTGATCCATGAGGCGGCCATATATGGTGACGAATCAGGATCTTTTTCATTTTATTTGAAATAGAGAGGAGCCAGATAGACTAAATATATAAGATGACAAAATTATAATTCAACACAATTTTGCCATCTTATTTAGCCTAACCAAATGAAATGGAGAGGAACCTTTCTCCCATGGTCACAAGATCACCGGTAGTGAGTTATTTTTTAAAAATGGTTATTTTTGCCATTTTTCTTATTTTCAAGAGTATTTTTCTCTCTTTGGAGAGTAAATTAAAAGAGGAACATTGTAACTACAATAAATCCCTAACTACATTAACCAAATTGAAACATTTGAATAACATTGAAAATTGAATGGTAAATCGAGAAAGTGTTGCAAATTGAATGGTAAATCGAGAAAGTGTAGTTCCCCAAAACTATCCATATTGCATATAGCAAAAATATTTCTAATCAATTCTGAATGTAAGAATGAACACATCAGATGCTAGAAGAGGAAGAAATATTTCTCAAAGTGAATGCTGAAAATTTTGATTCATAGCAAAGAGACTTACCAAGTTCAGAAGCAGCCATCCGAATATACAAATCTTGCCCACCTTCATCATACTCTCTAATATCAAGCAAGTCCCCATACCAAGCCACACAGCCACTCGCGTCAGTTTCAGCATAAGCCACGCACGAGCAGTTTCCTAAGCAGGCCACCTTACACTCCTCCAAGCTCATCACCGTCTTGTTAATGAAAATCCATGAATTATCCGGCAACTTCAGCCCGGAAAACTTCCTGAACCCCTCTTTTGCACTGCAGTTCAACGGAGTTTTTCTGACGCATCCACCAGACCAATCAAGCACGTTCCAGTATTGTGGTACTTTTGGAGTGAACCCAGTTGGGCAATCGCAAGAAGGAGACTTGTTAATGTTGCAAATCCCATAAAGACCACAGTTTTCATACCTATCACATTCATCTTTCTGTATAGTTAATATAGTCACCCACTCGCCGCGCTGGCTCCATGTCATGTGATCAATTGAGCCCGACTCGTTCACCACGAACCTTGAGATTATAGAATTATCCTTGTTTTCGAAGGTATAGTAGACATAGCTTGTGTTGAAAATGAATATGGGTTCAAAGACCGGGTTTCCTTGGAGCGGCGGACCTCCGCCAAAACGAACACCATCCCACGGTCCGCTTCTATATTGAATCTCACTTCCTTGGCGAAGAACAATCTGCGGAAGCCCACGAGGGTCTAGTTTGTAGGTGAAGTCTCCTGTTGATGGATCTTGAAGACTCTTCCATGAAGTCAAGAACCAGCTCTGGTTTTTCCTTAGGTTCCATCCAAGCTTCATACCTGTTAAAAGTATTGATTAAACGATTAGATTCATTTCTTGTTATTCGCTAAAGCTTTCAAGATAAGCAATTATTTAATATTGAACAATATATACTAATACAATCTAACAAATCTGATATCCTAGCATAAATTATTATGTTTTCTTTCACTGAGTACGAACCCTGTATATGTTATATCAGCAGCTAGCTACAAGAAGAAAGACGCTGATCTGTACAGGTTTTGTTTATTGTACATGATCGTTCAAATAAAAAGGTTATATAATATAATTAGAACAGAAATACTGAGTTCGAATCAGATACATGTATGTTACCTGGTAGCAACGTATTGCATGGATGATCAAAACTCTGCCAAGCAAAGCTTCCATTAGCACCATCTTTAAGGACAAGGTTTCCTGTGTTTAAGAGCTGCAGGACTGGATTATTAGTCGCTGATGAATTGGAAGACCAGATGGCAATGCCGGAATGGCTGTTGAGGATGACTATATTTCCGGCGGTAGTGATAGTGAGGACGCCGGACGAGTCGATTAGTGGGCTGTTTTTGTTGGCAATCCAAACGACAGTTTGCTGTGGGACGTTTTTGAACCATATTCCAGCGTAACGGTTGGTGGAATTCCAGGGACTAAAGAAGCCCAATTCGAATGCTTGGCCTGTGGAAACGAGAGTTTGACCATTGCCGTCTTTGAGAGTTTGGTCTGGAGCTAGGGTGTCTAATGTTTTGGAAAAGGAAATGGAAGTGAAGCAGAGGAAAATGGAAAGAAGGAACTTCATGGGATATCTTATCTCAGTATGTTTGTCTGCATCCGTTAATAAGCAGAAATAAGATATGCGAGATCAGGAAATTGACTCGTTGAATATGAAGACAAAGGTAGCTAGGAAAGGAGACTATGGCGACAATTAATTATACAAGCAAGCCGGCGTTATGGACACTGAAGTCAATGGTTCGTTCAGGAAGCAAAAAAATTGGGCCATTAAGCTTTAATTGGTTTATAAATCTTTGGAGTTCTCTCACTTGTCCTCTGTATGGGCGAGGGGTTTTTCTTCTGTCTCAAAGCCATTTGGCAGAGTAAACAAAAAGCTATGGATAGGTATTGGTGCTTGGTTGGTTGATCAAAGAAGCTCAAGCATCCCTTTCCCCTCTTTTGACTAGGAAAAAAACAAAAGAAGCTCAAGCATGGGTTTTTTTTTTTTTTCAAAATCTTTTCTTTTGGTTGTGATAAGAAATTGTCCCCAAGAGTGTCGGACAATGTTGGTTGAAATTGAAACTAACATTATTTGGGCAATATAGGATTAATTTTTTGAGACTTTTGTGTTATCTTGCAAGTGGGCTACATTAATTTATGAGAAATGCTACATATACTTTCAAGTGATCACTCTTTAACGTGACAGTAAAAATTATTATTGGATGCTACATGTACTTTTACTTGTTACTTAATTTAATTATGATTTTCACTGTCATGTTAGAAAATGAATACTTGAAAGTATGTGTATCACTCCTATAATTTCTCTTTGAGGATCTCTATAGGCTTCTATCATAACTTTGAGTATAATAGTTACCTTAGTTGATGACTATCTTATAGGAGACGTCTTTATGGAGCAGCCAAATGGATTTGTTGATAAGGATCACCTAGATTATGTTTGCAAGCTGCATAAGGCACTCTATGGCCTTAAACAAGCCCCACCTGCACGGTTTCATCACTTGACACAAGCCCTTGTTGATCTTGGATTCACATGTTCATTAGTTGATACTTCTCTATTTATACTTCACAAGCCACTAGTTCACTTATTTGTTTTAACCTACATAGATGATACCATAGTAACTGGTACACAGATAGCCGGTATCAATGATTTTATTCTCATCTTGCAAGCATAATTTAAATTTAAAAGATTTTGGTCAATTGTCCTATTCCTAGGGAATTCATGTTCATAGAGATGATCAGGGATTGCATTTGAAACAAGCCAAATACTTTCTCGACCTGCTTCATAGATGAAAATGTTGAGTCAAGCCTTATGCTGCACCTTGTACTTCGGGTAAGAAGTTTAACTAAATTTGATGGTGATCCATCTCTCTACAGATCGACGTACTATAGGAGCTCTACAGTACTATACACTTACACGGCCTAACATCTCTTATTCAGTAAATCAACTGTCATTTCTTCATTGCCCTACCACTGCTCATTTCACAGCTACAAAAAAGGCACTCATATATCTCAAGGGCACTGCTGATTATGGATTATTGTTCACTGCAGGACCTCTAAATGCATACTGTGACTCAAATTGGGCTAGGGACCCAATCCACCGAAGATCAACAAGTGGTTATTGTGGTGATCCGGTTTTTTTTTTTTGAACCAAATCACCACTATAACATACATACGTAGCTAACATCAATAACTTATAACATGAGCATATTATATCAGAGTTTACAAAATATTGCTGCAAAAACTACAATAAAAATGACAATGAGAGTGACATAACATATAGAGCTGACATCAAACTATTATATAACAAGTTTACAACATTGTGCTATACAACATAATGGCTAAAGCAGAAGTGCCACATGCCACACAAGCCAAATACATCAACATGTTCAGAAATATAACTAGATGTACAACGAAAACTAGACTAACAAAAGTCTATACAAAAGGTCATCAGGTGTACATCGCCATCAGTCATAATATCCCAGGTACGCAGCAAGTGAAACATCATCCGACTCCTCTGTATTTGCATCCACAACATCATCAAAGCAATTGTAGAGTTAACCACATTCTCCCAACCGAAAATATGAGTCCACAGGCATAGTAAGTATAATCATTACTAAGTTTTCACACTAAGCTGACATTTCACTTTCTACATAAGTTTACAAAGATACCTTTAACTTTATACATTCACAAAAGCTTCTTTAAATAAAACATGAAGTAGCTGATGGGGATTAACACGTTCGCACTAGCGGATATATGAGTCCACAAGTTCAATAAATATAAAAATCACTGACTTTTTACAATGAGCCAACTTTTCATTTTCTACCTTGTGTTTACAATAACAGCTACCATTGGTTTAACATTACCTTCAAATGCATTTCGTAACTGATGAAGTAAACAACGTAAATATGAAAACCTTTAAACATATTATCTTAACTGGGCGTATATGTGCACATTCCAAACTCTCACTTGGAAACATACACTTCCAAACCCAACTAAGTTATAATAGATTTATATATTATATAACCCAGTTACATGCATATACATGCATTCTACATCATAAGCAAAACTCGTTCATATACGCATACCTAAGCAATAAACCATTCATAAACATTTCATGCAACAAGCTGAAGCCTATAACGATATATGTTCCATGTCCCATCTAGAAACATATTCATAATGATATATCTATCATGAAATCCTTGGTAAATCACATTACATAAACATCAATAAAACCTTATGCCATTCATGCCTACATTCATTCATTCTTTAACATTTCCATTCATTATATTGATGGATAGCACTTTCTCCCATCAGAGACTTTCTCCCTGCTCGTCATTCATTTATACATTATTGTCTTATTTCATTATTCCTTTCACTCACTCTCCATTCCCATATACATGTTCGTGATGCATACTAATACAGCCATTTTTGCTTTACTTCCATATCTATGCAACATTTAACAACATTTCATTAACACGATTCATAAAGCATATATTAACGCAATTGAAATCATCGAAAATATTCCTAAAACATCCATCAATATAAAATATTCAGCCCGATTCAATTCATATAACATGCTTAAAAAACAATTAAAAACTATTTTTTTTCTTCAATAAGTAATATATTCTTCTTAGGTGGTCCTTTGTATACTTCCTGTGTACCAAGGCTGCGCTCTTTTTGCGCTTTTAATATATTTTCTCTTACTTATCAAAAAAAAAAGTAATATACTTATATATATCCTTGACACACTTGTGAAGGATTCCCCAACTCAAGCCCTTGCAATGCTCACAACATTTATCACATTGCAAAATACCATTACACTCAATTCACAACCATACTTTAACTCTAAACAACCCATAGTGCTCAATCTCTCCTTAAGCACAAAACTTCCATAACAACCCATTAGCAATCAAAGGTTTACTTTAACTACTACCCATTAACTAATTAAACCAACCCATAAAGAAACTCTTGGGTTTACAACTAAAAACCCCAAATTCATACTATCTCCATTATCCATAGAACCTAAACCCCATAAACACCCATTAGTACCTAAACTCTATAAACACACATTATCCATGGAACCCATAAAAAACCAAACCACCCCCAAGGCCATTAGGGGTGGCTCGGCCAACCTCGTTTGGCCTAGGGGGTCGTTTCAGCCACCCCTAACGGCCGGTTTTGAATGGTTTGGTCACTCCCAAAAAGTCAAAAAAAAAAAAAGGGTTTGGCCACCCCATACTGCCCGTATGGGGGTGGTTTGACCACCCCCCTAGCCCTTAGGGATGGCCCTAAAAGAAAAATTAGGGGTTTGGCCTCTTGGGCTTGGGGTAGTTTGGTCACCCCCATGAGTAGCATCCGAATCAAACAAGTTACAAGCCAAACTACCAAATAAAGGAATGGTACCTGTGACAACATCTGCATTGTTCTCTTCGGCTTCAGCATTCCTTGGTGTAAGTGAGTAGACTCTAGCTTGAGCAGGTTGCCTCGGTTGATACCTGCTACCTTGTGGACTTCGGCTCACTACGGCAGCCATTGGACAATCTCTCTAGATATGATCGGGCCTACCACACTGATAACAAAGCCCAGTCCCAACGCTGCACTCCCCCAAGTGCTGCTTTTCGCACTTATTGCATGAAGTCTTCTGGTTTCCCTAGCTCATGGGGACGCTCTTCTTGCTAGTCACCCCGAAAATGCCACCCACAGCTTGCCTCTTTGATGGATACATCACCTGAGACATTAACCGCTTTCTCTGTGCATAGCATACGGCTACTTCCTTCATTGATCTCTCTGCTATCATGGCCGTGTGCACCATCTTGGAGTACTCTTTGATCTCAAACAAGATAAGCTTGCCCCTTATATACGGTTGGAGACAATAAAGATACTTCTCAGCTTTGGTTTCTTCATTGGGAATGAGAATCGAAGCAAACTTAGATAGTTTCGCAAACTTAGCCGAGTACTGCTCGACTGTCATACTACCCTGTTTGAGGTTCTAGAAATCCCTAACACATTTTTGTCGCTGAGCTCGGGGAAAGAATCGGTTGTAGAATTCTTGCTTGAATCAATCCCATGTGATTGGGACACCTTAACCCAATTGTGGAGTTATAAGCACTTTCATAGCATTCCACCAGTGCGAGGCTTCCCCTACAAGCTTCAATACTGCATAGTGGACTTTTTGCTCGTTAGTACACTTTAGAGCTTCCATCAAGTCTTGGAGGCTAGTAATCCAAGTGTCAGCAGCCATAGGCCCTTTGCTACCATCAAACGTTTCGGAGTTGTGTCTAAAGAAATTTGCCAATGAGCAACCAATTACTTCCTCACAATCTCTTTGGCACAAAATATTGGCCATAATCATAGCCATGAACTGCGTAACTTGAGCCAAGAATTGTGCCACTTCGGATGGATTTGGTGGTGGCGGCGAAGGTGGAGGTGGTGCACCGCCATCCCCTTGATTCACCAATTCCTCAACAAGTCTTTCGTGTCGTCTAGGCGGCATAGTCCTGCACTAGACCAATAACCACTCAAAACAATAAAAATTGGTTCACATTGAACCAACAAGAGATCACAAGTAAAACTTCAATCATATGCAGATGTACATAGTAAATTCTACAATGAAACCACCTATCTAGGTATTAAAAAGCTTCCACAAGTTATGATTGGTTATAAGCTTTTAAAATCCTATAGCTCTAGTGTTAAGTAGTAACACCCAAAACTCTACACTAGACAACCTAACTCTCATGGTCCTCAGAGCAAATGCTCTGATACCAACGCTTTAACGACCCCCTTTTATATCCAATAAAAGGCATAAGTCGCCACAATAACCTGTACATACCTAATAGCATCTCATAATAAGCATGATCATATCACATTAGAGATCATACTAACGTAGCGAAAACAACTAAACAATAATATTACATAACAAAGAGCTGATATTGAACATCTATGGTTTTAAAACTTTTACAACATATCATTACATAACTAAAATCAATGACTATACAAAAGTGCCACATACGACACATCGCCATATACATTATAAATGTTATAAACATAACAAAAAATGATGTATAAACTCAAAAGATGGACTAATAAATAGTCCGACTAAAAACATCTGGCATCCCATGGCCACAATCATAGTAGCCCAAGTATGCAACTACCAAGTCCACATCAACACTCTTGTTACCTGAAACCACAACATTATCTATGCGATTATAGAGTTACCACGTTCGCACAAGCGGATATATGAGTCTACAGGCTCAGTAAGTATAGAAATAACTGACTTTTCACAATGAGCCGACTTTTCATTTCTACATTGTGTTTACAATAACAGCTACCCTTGGTTTAACATTACATTTAAATACATTTCATAGATGATAAAGAAAACAATGTAGATATGAAAACCTTTAAACATATTATCTTAGATGTGCGTATATGTGCACATTCCAAACTCTCGCTTGGAAACATAACACTTACAAACCCATCTAAGTTATATCATATTTACACATTATATAATCTAGTTACACGCATATATATGCATTTTACATCATGAGTGGAACTCATGTTTATACGCATACCTAAGCAATAAACCATTCATAAACATCATTAACAATATACATATGTTCCATGTCCCATTCAGAAACATATGCATACTGATACATCTATCATGAAATCCTTAGTAAATCACATTACATGAACATCAATAAAACATTATGTCATGCATGCTTACATTCATTCATTCTAACATTTCCATTAATTATACCGACGGATGAGACTTTTCCCCCATCGGGGACTTTTGCCCTGCTTAACCAACCTTTTGCGGGACGGGTGGAACTTGCTCCCACCGGGGATTTTCTCCCTGCTCGTCATTCCTTTATACATTATTGTCTTATTCCATTATTCCTTTCACTCACTCCCCATTCCAATTTACATGTTCGTGATGCATGCTAATACAACCATTTTGCTTTACTTCCATGTCCATGCAACATTTAACAACATTTCATCAACACAAGTCATAAAGCATATCTTAACACAATTGAAATCAACGAAAGTATTCCTGAAACATCTATCAATATAAAATATTCGGCTCAATTCAATTCATATAACATGCTTTAAAAACAATTAAAAACTGTTCTTTTCCTCAGTAAGTAATATCTTTACATATCCTAGACATGCTTGCAAAGGATTCCCCAACTCAAGCCTTTGCAATGCTCACTGCATTTATCACATTGCAAAATACCATTACACTCAATTCAAAACCATACTTTAACTCTAAACAACCCATTGTCCTCAATCTCTTCTTAAGCACTACACTTACATAATAACCCCTTAGCAATCAAGGGTTTGCTTTTATTACCCATTAACTAATTAAACTCCCATAGAGAAACTCTAGGATTTACAACTAAAAACCCCCAATTTATACTACCCATTATCCATAGAACCTAAACCCCATAAACACCCATTAGTACCTAAACTCTAAACACTCATTATGCATGAAACCCATGAAAAACCTAGGGTTAATTAACACTCTAAATGCAATTAAACCATCCAAACAATAATCCTAGTATTTAAACATCAAAAACCCCAAATTAATTAAAAGGGAAAACTTCACTTAACCCTCCTGAACTATCATGCCTTTTGCAATCCCCCCCCTCCCAATCTTCAAAACCTCTCAATTTAGTGTACTGAAGTTTTAATTTTTTGCAATCCCCCTCATCCGTTAGCTTTTTTCGTTAAATCCTAACTGAAGGGTGTTAAATTACCTAATTACCCTTAATATTTCTCAATTTTTATTTTTATTTTTTTTAAAAAAAAAATTGACCCAACGTGGGTCAGCCGTGACCCATAGTGGGGTCTAGTGGTGACCCGTCGTGGGTTTGGCGACCCACGGCTAGGTCACGGCGTGACCCAACGCAGGTCGCGACGTGACCCAACGCTGGGTCAGTTCGTGACCCGTGCTAGGTCACATTGTGACCCAGTGGGTCTGACCAAACAAATTTTTTTTTAATAATTTTTTATTCAAAAATAAGGGTAAATTGGTAATTTTTTAAAAAAGTTAGGAGCATATAAAAGTTATTTCACCCTTTGACCGTCTAACTTAACAGAATTGACTAACGGAGGGGAGATTGCAAAAAATTAAAACTTCAATACACTAAATTGAGAGATTTTGAAAATTGGGGGAGATTGCAAAAGGCATGACAGTTCAGGATAAGTGAAGTTTCCCTTAATTAAAACTACACAAATTGGGATTTTTGCACATACCTTGAACAATGGTGAATTGAAGCTTTAACCCGCTTAATCAACAACCCGAAGCTTGAATAATGCGTAGCAATCCACTGCACACAAAAGCCCCAATCCAATTTTAGAGATTGAGCTTCATATTAAAAATTGACATAATTTAGAGAAAACCTAGGTTTCATGAAATTACCTAAATTCAATCAGTAAAATGGAAGCTCTAACGTTGATAATCGCTATCCGGTGCGTGCAAATGATTGAAACTTCAATTTGGATCAAGAAAACCCATGCCCAAAGCTCAACACACGTGAAGAGCAAGAGCGAGAAGAGAGTGAGAATTTTCGTAGCTAACGGTTCACGAAATCAGCCCTCCACAAGCTTTTAGNGGGTATGACCCAAACAAATTTTTTTTTTAATAATTTTTTATTTCAGAAATAAGGGTAAATTAGGTAATTTTTAAAAAAAGTTAGGAGCATAAAAGTTATTTCACCCATTTTGACCGTCTAACTTAATAAAATTGACTAACGGAGGGGGGATTGCAAAAAATTAAAACTTCAATATACTAAATTAAGAGGTTTTGAAGATTGGGGGAAGATTGCAAAAGGCATGACAGTTCAGAAGGGATAAATAAAGTTTCTTCAATTAAAACTACACAAATTGGGATTTTTGCACATACCTTGAACAATGGTGAATTGAAGCTTTAACCTGCTTAATCAACAACCCGAAGCTTGAATAATGCGTAGCAATCCACTGCACACAAAAGCCCCAATCCAATTTTAGAGATTGAGCTTCACATTAAAAATTGACATAATTTAGGGAAAACCTAGGTTTCATGAAATTACCTAAATTCAATCAGTAAAATGGAAGCTCTAACGTTGATAATCGCTATCCGGTGCGTGCAAATGATTGAAACTTCAATTTGGATCAAGAAAACCCATGCCCAAAGCTCAACACACGTGAAGAGCAAGAGCGAGAAGAGAGTGAGAATTTTCGTAGCTAACGGTTCACGAAATCAGCCCTCCACAAGCTTTTAATACTAACCGGCCAATTTGAGAGACAAAATCCATCCCCAAAACCATGCTCCAAGTGTAAGAGGAAGAGAGAGCAAAAGAGAGTGGAGAGAAAAGGGCACTTGCGTGAAGGCGGAACCGAATGCGGTGTTTTCCCATTAAGTGAGAAGCTAAAAACCCGAAAATGCCCCTTAGTTTAAGTGAGTAGATGAGAAATTTTTTTTTTTTAAAGTACATTAATAGAAGAGCAAAGAATACAGGGAGGAAGCTAGCCCAAGCCTATAACAACAGAGGGAACAGATCTTTTCCGCTACAAATCGGGGAGAAGGGGGAAGGAGAAAAATAAGTGAGAATGCAGTCAAAGTTAAATCTGGCTGTAGCCCAATATGTTATATGATGAACGCAGAAAATTACACTGTTAACTTTCTTAACTTGCCATAAGAAGAAAAAAAGGAAATAGTATCAAAGATGAGGCTCGCAATTCTCCAATCTTGAATAATGGAAGGGTGCTGGAGAGCCATAATGATAGTGTGAAAGTCGCTTTCAATGGTGAAGCTGTTGAGCTGGAGGGAACTAGCCAAGGAGACTACAAGATGTGTTGCTAGAGCTTCACCAAAAATAGGATCACAAGGAGAATTGATTTGAGAGACCAACTTGATGATGGTGCCATTTGAGTCACGGCACACTGCTGAGTGGGCCGAGAAAGAACCTTTAATGGCTGTATCAAAGTTGATCTTGAAGGATCCAGCCAAAGATGGAGACCATTTCTAAGGGGAGATGGGAGAAGAAGCTCTCTAAGCCGAGAAAGACTTCCAAGCCAATTTTTTGACAGCCAGGGAATGAGCTAAAGGATCTGGAATAATTCCATCATGTGCTGTTTTATTCCAAAAACAGAGGAAAATAATTGATTACAACAGTAATTCATATTTGGTTGTTACTTTTATTTTGTATGTGCCAAAATTTAAAATTCATACAAGCCCATAATATAATAAAAAACATCTCTGTTATCATAGAGCTTTCCAGCTCTCTTTTTTCGATGTTGTGAAATCAACGTTTACAAATTTTTCAAAAATAAAAAATAAAAGAATCATATTTATTTAATCATAATAACTTAATAGACTCTTTTTCCATTAAATTTTCGAGTGTGATAATACCACACTAGTTTAATTTATTTTTATTTATTTGTAACAAACTCATTAAATAATTTTTTGAACATTACAACCACCCTCTTTACATTAAGGAAACACAATTATGATTTTTCCATAAATTATCCATTCTTTTATCAATGATTTGTCAAGAAGTGAAACATCTTTAGATAGTTCTCAAGTGAGACCATGATACATATGTTGAAATACACCTCAACGCAAAAGTTTAAGTTAATGGGGTTGGACCTGACAATTTTACATAAACCTCTCAATTTTATTGTTACTACTCGACGGGAGATTCCATTACAATGTGACATTCAGAGTCTCTTCGAAAAGAATGTTACAGCAAGATGGTTAAAGCTATGAATAAGCTGATTTTGCACTTAGCTTCTGCAGAATAAATTTTTAATAGCCATGATTCATGAAGACCATGTTCTCACTTCACAGGGTGTGGAGAGATTAGCCTTCCTTCCAAGTTCCAAGTTTGCAAGCTTCCTATTGGACACATCAGCAGTAAATATTTTTCATCTCATCTCACAGAGAAGTTGCACAGAGAAGTTGCCGATTGGATACACAGTAGTGCAGCATAAAATGCACGTGTAAATTAGAAGTAGTTAGTTTGTTATTATGAGCTGGAATCAGTTGTATTTAGTTAGTCTTTTGTTAAAGTAGTTAGCTTACAGTTCATGTATAAATACTGTAATGTAGTTCATCTTCAGTTTAATGAGAATTCGATACTCTGTTTTTTCGCATCACTCTGTTTTCCTACATGGTATCAGAGAATTCTCTCTGAATTCATCTTCTTCCCTTGTTTTCGTCTTTTTTTGTTCTGTTCTTCATTCTTTCAAGTTTTTTTTTGATCATCTTCAAATCTCCAATGGCTTCCTCATCAGATATGGATCCTACAAATCCATTTCTCTTATCTGATCCATCAAATCCATTTTTTCTCCACCATGGTGATAGCCCCGGTACTCTGCTTGTTTCTCAACCGCTGACCGGAGACAACTATCACACCTGGAGTCGCTCTATGATCATGGCACTTACAGCCAAAAACAAAGTTGCATTTGTTGATGGCACCTTGCCTGCTGATTCCTCTGATTCATTGAATCAGGTATGGTCTCGTTGTAATAACATGGTACTTTCTTGGATTCTCAATTATGTTTCCAAGGAAATAGCCGCAAGTATCATCTATATTGATACTGCAAGGGACATGTGGCTCGATCTTAAAGATCGATTCTCACAACACAATGGTCCACGATTTTTTCAACTCCAGAAATCCATTTCTTCTCTTTCACAAGGAAATGGTTTTGTTAGTGCTTACTTTACTTCACTGAAAGGATTAATGGATGAACTTGGAAATTATCATCCTATTCCTTCTTGTAATTGTGGAGCCTTAAAGACTCTCATCGATTATCATCAACAGCAGTATGTTTTTCAGTTCCTGATGGGACTGAATGAGACCTTTTCTCATGTCCGAGGGCAGATTCTGTTACTTGATCTACTACCACCTATTAACAAGGTGTTTTCCCTTGTTCTTCAAGAGGAAAGGCAGAGAGAGATTTCTAATTCAATTGGATCATACAATCCAAATACTGCTGCTCTTTTGTCAAAGGTTGCACCACAGCCTCGATATGGCAAATTCAACAATAACAGAAAGGATCGTCCAATTTGCACTCATTGTGGCATCTCTGGTCATACCATGGAGAAGTGTTACAGGTTACATTGTTTCCCTTCTGGATACAAATTCAATAAAGGAAAGAATGCAAATTCTCCTTTTGCAAACATGGTTTCTGACAATGAAGGTTCTCAAATGCCAATTACATATGAGCAGTGTCAGCAACTGTTAAGTTTGCTCAAGCCTTCATCATCCGATGCAGAACAATTGACAGCTTCTCCATCTCAGCCTACAGATCATCTCTTTGCTAATATGGCAGGTGATTTCTCCATTTTATCTCAAACCTCTATACTAAACACAAAACATTCTGTTTTTGCTTCAACCTCACTACCTAGACAACTTCCTGTTAGTGATTCAATTCATACTCCTTGGATCATTGATACTGGAGCTACAGATCACATGATCTGCTCCATTTCTTTGTTTACCAATATCACTGCTACTGTTTCTAAATCAGTAAAATTACCAAATGGACAGTATGCTCGAGTTACTCATATTGGTACAGTTCAAATTTCTGAAACTTTTATACTAACTGATGTCTTTTGTATACCATCTTTTCTTTCAACTTGATTTTTTCAGTTAGTAAACTAATAAGGCATATGCATTGTTGTGTCCTTTTTCTTGCTAATTTTTTGCTTCATACAACAACTTGCACACTGGATGACGATTGGAGTGGGTAGAGAGCATGGAGGCCTCTACTATTTGATGCAAAATCTGGTTCCAGTTTCTTCTGCTAATTCAGTTTCTGATTTGTCACATACAATTTCTACTTCAGTTTCTGTTAATTCAGCAGCATCCAAATCTTTCTCTATTAATACCATATCTGATAGTCTTTGGCATTATAGGCTTGGACATGTTTCAGATTCTAGAATAAGGTTGCTGCATCATGTAATTCCTCAGCTTGTAAATTCTTCAAATAAAACTTGTGCTGTCTGTCCATTGGCCAAACAGCACCGTTTGTCATTCCCTCATAGTGTTTCAATTTCTACACACCCTTTTGATTTGATTCACTGTGATATTTGGGGCCCTTTCTCCATGAAATCTATCAATGGATCATCTTACTTTCTTACAATAGTTGATGATTACAGTAGGTTCACATGGATTCACTTGTTACAAAATAAATCTCAGACTCGAACTCACATTCAGAATTTTTTTTCTCTCATTGAAACTCAGTTTCATACAAAGATTAAATGTTTAAGATCTGATAATGGACCTGAGTTCAATATGACAGATTTTTTCTCTTCTAAAGGTGTTATACATCAACTAAGTTGTGTTGAAACACCACAACAAAATTCTATAGTTGAAAGAAAGCATCAACATTATAAATGTTGCTCGTGCCCTTCGGTTCCAATCACATCTTCTTCTAAAAATTTTGGGGAGAATGTGTTCTTGCTACCACACACTTTAATCAATCGAATAACTACACCTCTTTTAATAACAAAACTCCTTATGAAGTTTTGGCTTTTCCCAAACCTCCATCTTACTCCCATTTAAGAGTCTTTGGTTGGTTTTGCTATGCCCCGCTACCTTACTTAGAAATAGACATAAATTTGATCCCGTGCTCGCTCCATGTCATTTCTTTCGGGATATCCTTATGGCATCAGGGGATACAAACTATATGATTTACACCTTCAAACGTTTCATTGTCTCCCCGGGATGTTATATTCCTGGCAAATACATTCCCTTATGCAGCACATTCTCCCTTATTCTTGAGTAACACAGAACCTCCTAAATTTGCACTCCTATTTTCAAATCTCTGATATTGCTTCTAATTTTTGATTTAATTTCTGAAACTCATTTAAGGGATACACCTTCCAATTCTGAAATTCATTCCTCCACAGAATCTGTTTTCTCCCTGCAAATCAATTCCAGTTCTGCAAATTCACTCCTCGCCACAGAAATCAGTTTTCCTGCCCAAATCATCCATTTCCTCTCCTTCTCAATCTCTTCTTAGAAGATCATCAAGGATTAGGAACACACTAGGATATTTGCATGATTATCATTGTCATTTGGCTTCCTCTCTCTCTTCTCCACTTCAGTCATCAGCAGGTATGCCTTATAACATCTCATCCTTCGTTTCATATGATAAACTGTCATCTAATCATAAAGCTTTTACTCTTTCTATCTCTTCTACCTTTGAACGTACATATTATCACCAAGCTGTACAACATGCTCACTGGCGTCAGGCTATGAAGGATGAAATTAAAGCCCTTGAATTGAATAATACTTGGATTGTTGTTGATCTACCTCCCAACAAACACCCTATTGGTTGCAAATGGGTGTATAAGGTCAAATATAAATCTGATGGTACTATAGAAAGGTATAAAGCACGTTTAGTTGCTAAGGGTTATACCCAATGTGAAGGTCTCGATTACTATGAGACTTTTTCTCCAGTTGCCAAGCTTACTACAGTTCGATGCTTACTTGCTGTTGCTGCTGCCAAAAATTGGCACCTCCACCAACTTGATGTCAACAATGCATTTCTCCATGGGGAACTTGAAGAGGAAGTGTACATGAAGTTACCTCTTGGTTTTGCTACTAAGGGGGAGTCTCGTGTATGCAAACTTACCAAATCTCTCTATGGTTTGAAACAAGCTTAAAGGCAATGGTTTGCCAAATTTTCTTCAACTTTGCTTGATTCTGGTTTTTCACAATCAAAGGCTGATTATTCTTTATTCACCAGATTACATGGTTCATCCTTCATCGCATTATTAGTATATGTTGATGACATTGTTATCACAAGTAATGATTCCATTGCTGTTACAGAACTCATTCAGTTTCTTGATCAAAAGTTCAAATTAAAGGATCTCGGCTCTTTGAAATATTTCCTTGGATTGGAAATAGCTCGCACACAGAAAGGGATTTCTGTCAGCCAAAGAAAATATGCTCTTGAGGTACTTCAAGACTCTGGCCTTCTTGCATCCAAACCTGCCAAATTTCCCATGGAACCTTCTGTCAAGTTTTCTAAAACCAGTGGTGACCTCCTAGATGATCCTACAATCTATAGGAGACTTATTGGCAGATTATTATACTTAACAATTACTAGACCAGACATATCATTTTCTGTTCAAGTTCTTAGCCAATTTATGGATAAATCAAGAACTACTCATTTAGCAGCTGCTCATTAAGTCCTACACTATCTCAAGACATCTCCTGGTCAAGGCTTATTTTTCCCAGCATAATCCTCTTTACAATTAAAGGCTTTTTGCGATTCAGATTGGGCTGGATGCCCTAACACTAGGCGTTCAATCACTGGATATTGTGTCTTTTTAGGTGATTCACTTATTTCTTGGAAGTCTAAGAAGCAGACCACTGTATCTCGTTCTTCAGCTGAAGTTGAGTATCGAGCAATGGCCTCAACTTCTTGTGAAATTGTCTAGTTACGTTCCTTATTGGCTGATTTTCAGGTTACACATCCACAAAGTGCCTTGTTATATTGTGATAGTCAAGCCCTTGGCATGCGAATATTGCCTTGCCAATCCCCATGTTTTCATGACGTTACAAAGCACATTGTATCGATTGTCACTTGTTTCGTCGGAGAAAATACAGTTAAGGGGCATCCTCGTACTTTTCATGTAGCTTCACAACATCAACTTGCTGACATTTTTACCAAGGCCCTTGGTTATACTGTTTTTCATCATATATTGTCCAAGATGAGTCTTTACAACATATACTCCTCATCTTGAGGGGGAGTATTGGACACATCAGCAGTAAATATTTTTCATCTCATCTCACAGAGAAGTTGCACAGAGAAGTTGTAGATTGGATACACAGTAGTGCAGCATAAAATGCACGTGTAAATTAGAAGTAGTTAGTTTGTTATTATGAGCTGGAATCAGTTGTATTTAGTTAGTCTTTTGTTAAAGTAGTTAGCTTACAGTTCATGTATAAATACTGTAATGTAGTTCATCTTTAGTTTAATGAGAATTCGATACTCTGTTTTTTCGCATCACTCTGTTTTCCTACACTTCCCAAGCCGGCAGAGACGAGAGGGAAGCAGAGATATCCTTAATGATTGTGTTCCAAATGAAGATGCTAAACCAGCTGCAAGAAGAGCAGCTTTTGCTTTCTCCCACATTAACATCCACAGAACTGATCTTATCTGAGCAAGCAGAGACAATATCTCCTTTCTCATTACTAATAACTGCTGCTATAACTGAGAATGAATGTCTTATAACTACATTAAAGTTTGTTTCAAGAATCCAAATGTTTTCCACAAGTTACGTATTCTCCCAAGCTTTTTCATGAGACTTGACTCTCAGGTTGATCTACTCGATAATCTTAATGCGCCACCTGGTTAGAATTCTAGTAAACCAAATCAGATCGATGACAATAGTGGCAAAGAATTGAAAACTGTCTTTTTTTGGGATCG
>FXXK01001917.1:7867-19837 GCA_900184695.1 Betula pendula
GGTTTCTCCATACACATACTCTTCGCACAGTTGAAGCACGTTGTGTGAGCACCATGGAGCGAGCAATTTAATACTATATCGTATTGTGTTAAGAATAGCCATGCCTTTGCACCTATTGAATACGAAGTGATTTAGATATCCCAATCATTGAAACCAAGAAGATAAATGGATGCATTGATAATTTGGTGTTTTACTGTATAAATCCGCATTATTATAATTTTATTCACTTCAATACATTTCAGTCTCCATCATTCACAAAATGAACCCAAGATTAAACATTGTGAGCATTCCAGAACTCAAGAAAACAGGACCGGGGAAAAAAGATAAAAAGAAACAGGTTAAGCGGAAAATGGTAGCACTTCTAAATTTTTCTTCAGAAGCAAAAATCTCGCCTTTTGTCCAAACACCAACTGCTAATCCAACAGCATAAGCTGCTACATGCAAGAGCAGTTGTTTCTATGTCAGCTGGTCTCACGACCGGGCTTCGCAACTAGTCTGCCTTCAAAATATTAAAAAACAAAATCTACAATTATTGGACCAAAAAGGACCACAAAAAGGAGCTCTTAGTGTGAAGGAAAGAAAAATATTAGATTACAACAACTATTTAGGAGAAAGAATACCAAAACAGACTGGTGAAACTTCAACAAGAAAATGACAATTGCTTAAAATTTGGTTAGGGAAAACCAAAAAAAAAAAAAACAAAACAAAAGAAATTCTCAGGTTTCCGTTTTTCTTTTTGTTGTCTTCTCTCGAATTCGGTTCAACTTTCCGTTACATTTTTTTATTTTAACGTAATTATCATTCTTCCGCACATTCTCTAGCTGTGAAATTTCTGCTATACATGAATATATATACACGTGGGAGATTTAGGAGGATAGATTGTATTTTCTGAGTGTTTGTTTTTCAAATTAATTTCTTAGGATATAGACTGCCCTGAAGGAGGGACAGTTGTTTGGGAATGGAAGAGCCGAGGTAGCTGAAACTAGGCTGAGATATTTTGTCCCATTCTTTGGCAATCTGTTCATAAATTTTGACTCATATTTATGAATAAAATACTGATTGATCTCTCAATATCCTTCTTTTTTTATTAAATGGAGCTGCAATATTTTAATTAGCTGGGAATGATGCCATAAATTGAAAATAGGGTCATGCACTTCTCAGTTTGGACTGTTTTTGTCTCATCTCATAAGGCCCCATTTTTCCCCTTTGTCTTGAAAAATTAAAATATGACGTTGTTGGGTAAATGTCTCTGTTTCTATTTATAGTTACTTTATTTAGTCTGTATGCAGTTTAACGATGTTAAAGGTTTAATTACTCTGCCAGTAAAGATTACAACGTTTTTAAATTTTACATGGGTATGAATTTTTGTAATCTACCCTTAATTTTATAAGGTTATCAGCTTCAATTGCAAAAATTGCATAGTATGAAACCTGAAATAGATTGCATTAGGTAGTGGACCGAAATTCTCAAAGGGAGATGTTAGAATATATGTTTTTTATACTAGGTTGATACTAAAATATTCTACATTCTGGTTTGATTGTAATCAAATCGTAGAATATATGTTTTCCATACTTGTATTCTCTCAACTACCACAGTTTTTCTTATAAATAGGAAATCTTTGTATTTTGAACATCAATCAAGCCAATAAAAGGATGTAACCCTTAGGGCAATTATCAGTTCTGATAATTATAAAATAATGAATGATAATTATTTATTAATTGCTGTTTACGATTCATGAGAATTTTACCAATCAGTAAATTGAGCCATGTTCACTCTATCTGATCAGTATCAAAATCAAAGGCACTACAAGACATAAAACCTTGAAGAACGACAGAACCGGACCATTACTTCATAATAACTATTTCTGACTGGTATTAATAAACATATGATCACTTGACCGAGATCATAGATAGTTTTTTATTATTTTAAAAGCCAAGCTCAGCTGATAGTTTTTTATTATTTTGGAAGAACTGTTTTGCATAACACACGAAAACAGAGTAACGTTTATTTACAATTCGAGAGTTTGTTACCAACTTATAATCACTTGATACTTTTGAATCACTCAACTGATAAGGATAATTTACATATGCAGTACAATAGCTTACATGATGCCGCATTTAAATTTTTTAAAAGACGCACTAATATAGACATTATATACACCATTAAATGCATCAATTTTAAATTTTAACCATAAAATAAATACTATTTATTTTACTTGAAATTGAGAGGATCCAGCTATTTAGGCTTGTTCATACGATATATAATGGACGGCTTGTTAATTCTTGGGACTGATACTATTTTGAGTTCATGTTAGTTATATGTTCAAGTGCTCTTATTTGTTGCTTAACTTTTGTTAAATTTTAAAGTGTATTTTCTAGAATCCACAGTTATTATTTTTCTTCTTTTATGTTTTGAGTGATATAGTGAGGAACTTATGTAATTTTGAATATGGGGGGACTCATTTGCACATGATAGATGACACATGTCATTCTCTCTTTTCTTAGCCTTTCCACTTTCCACCTTCTACCTTGGCCATCTAACCATCACTACCCTCATTCAACTCACTTCATCTTTCTATACAACCTTACACCTTCCCATGAGACATTATTATCATCTTTCAATACCCTCATTTATTTCACCCCATCTTTCCATACAACTTTACATATTTCTATACTTCATTGGTCACATGAAAAGTCATTCTTATCTTGTTAGTTGAAGTATGAGTATTCTCTAGAACCTTCTCCTAATCCTTATATATACCTAGACATGCTTCCAAGCCTCTCATTCCATCATACCTCACCAAAGTCCTCTTCTATCTTGTGCAAGTGTGGTCCAACCCAAGTTTTCTCTATTGCTGTAATATTTCATAAATAAGAAGTATATTTCCCATTTAGTTTTGGTCTTTCTTCTATTTTAGGTTGTGAGTCCTTGGGCTAGTGTAACTTTGTTGCACTACTTGAGAATCGGTTGTTCCTAATATTTGGAAACTGTATTTCTCTACATGGTATCAGAACTTCAAGGGTGGTGGTGATTCATCCTTGGTGAATAAGATCAACTGGTGGTGTGGAAATGGATTCCGGTGGACGCTTTAACAATTTTGGGGTTGAGGTGCTCAACCATTCTAACTACAAGATATGGAAGTCGTGCATGGAGTCTTATCTTGTTGGGGAAGACTTATGGGAGGTAGTTTGTGGAGGTGATGTGAATCCTCCGGATGATACTCCGGAGAACGTCGATAACTTGAAGAAAAGGCGGATATCGAATGCAAAGGCGGAATCTATCTTGAAGAGATCTATTGCTCATGGGCTATTTGAGCATATCATTGGGTGTAAGTCAGCTGGTGAGATTTGGACTAACCTTGATGGGTTGTTCAATAAAAAGGACGTGGCTCGATTGCAACTAATGGAGAACGAGTTGGCAAATACAACTCAAGGTGATCTCTCTATTTCTCAGTTTTTCTTGAAGATTAAAAATCTTTGCTCGGAGATTTTAGCCCTTAATCCAGAAGAACCTATATCGGAGGCACGAATGAAGCGTCATATTATTCGTGGACTAAAGAGGGAGTTATTCCCTATGTTACATCTATTCAGGGTTGGGCTGTTCAGCCCATCGTAGTAGAGTTTGAAAGTCTACTCACATCACAAGAATCATTGGCTCGACAAATGGTGGGATGCTTCATTTCAGCAAGTGAAGGCGATGCTCTTTTTTTCAATAAAAAGAAAATTTCAGCAAGGCAAAAGACAAAGGTAAAAGTGATGGTTCTAGCAAGCATGAAGATGGTGGAGAATCATTCGAGAAGCGAGATGGAAATAAAAAAGGTGTCACGTGTTATCGATGTGGTAAAATTGGCCACATTAAGAAGAATTGTCGTGTGAAGCTCAAGGGAGGATATGTAGCCAAGAAGGAACGTGAACCCAAATGTGACGAAGAGTGGGGAACGTGCTTTATGGCAGGAACCACTACGATTGATGCCTTGTCGTCAATCAATTTTAAAAATGATTGGGTTATTGATTCAGGTTGTGGGCATCATCTCACTGGCGACGAATCCAAATTCTCAAGCTTCCGAGATTACAAAGGAAATGATGAAATCGTCACAGCAGACAACTCTGTTCATCCTGTTGAAAAGGAAGGAGTAGTGACTCTCAATGGCAATGGAGATCACCAGATCACACTTAAAAGTGTGTTTCAAGTTCCCGGAATGAAAAAGAACCTCTTCTTGGTGGTCAATGCCGTTGATGCTGGTCACTAAGTCTTGTTTGGGCCAAAGGATGTGAAGTTTCTACAGAATATCAGAATGTTGGATGCAGATGTTGTTCATACGGGTAAGAGAATTAATGACTTATTTGTTTTAGCCACCATAGTTTCTTATATTGATAAAATGAGTACAAATGATGGAGCATCAATTTGGCATGCTAGATTGGGACATCTTAGCATGGATAAATTAAAAGCTATGGTTGTAAAAAATTTGGTGAATGGTTTGCCCATGTTGACTACCTTTGGTAGTGATGAAGTATGTGAGGGTTGTCTATATGGAAAGGCACATCGTCTTCCATTTGACAAGTCTTTTTCACGGTGCAAATCACCTTTAGAACTTATTCATAGTGATGTGATGGGGCCTTGTGCTACACCATCGTATTCGGGTTCTCTTTATATGCTTGTTCTTGTTGATGATTATACACGATTTACGTGGGTATATTTTATGAAAGAGAAATCCAAAGTGTTCTCCAGGTTCAAAGAGTTCAAAGCAGCTGTGGAAAGTGTGCTCAACAAGAATATTAAAAGGTTTCAAACCGACAATGGGGGAGAGTTCACTTCTATCAATTTTCACAATTTTTGCTAGGAACACGGCATCCGAAGGGAGCTTTCGTGTGCATATACACCACAGCAAAATGGTGTGGCGGAAAGGAAGATTCGGCACTTGGTGGAGACGTGCAAGAGTTGGCTTTATGCAAAGAACTTACCCAAAGCCTTATGGGCGGAGGGTATGGCATGTGCCGCTTATGTGATTAATCGGGTGCCTCTTAGCCCGATTAACATGAAATCAGCATATGAGTTAATGTTTGAAGAAAAGCCTAGTGTCAAGCACTTCAAGGTTTTTGGCTCTATTTGTTATGTTCATGTGCCGGATGCAAAAAGAACTAAATTGAATGCCAATGCTCATAAATGCATCTTTATTGGCTATGATGAAAGAAAAAAAGGGTGGAAGTGCATGGATCCTGAGACCCATAAATTTAATGTTTCTCAGGATGTTGTATTTGATGAAGTCTCCTTACATTATAAGGCAGAAGGTGCTATTATTGGGAGTACTGGTGGTGACACTAGTGTTCACAATCAGCCACATACAGAAATCAGTTTACCATTGTCGCCTAATGCTCCTATGTCATCAGATAGCTCTTCTTCGTCTTCTCCTACGGGGGAGCTAGAAGAACAACAAGGTGATGAGGAAGTAGAAAGTGTACTACCTCTCAGGAGATCTAAAAGGAAAGTTGTTCTGCCGGCTCGGTATAAGGATGGAAATTTTGTAAGTATGCACTCATGTTTTCTTGCTAATCCTATTGATGATTGTGAACCTTCTAGTTTTGATGAAGCTACAGGTGTTAAGGAGTGGAATGATGCTATGAATGATGAGATAAATGCTCTCATAAAAAATCAAACATGGGATCTCGTGCCAAAGCCTAAGGAAGTGAAGCCCATCACTTGCAAATGGATTTACAAAATCAAACGCAAGGCAAATGGCAGTGTTGATAGATACAAGGCAAGGTTGGTTGCTCGCGGATTCTCTCAAAAGTATGGGGAGGATTGTGAAGAGACATTTAGTCCGGTCGCAAAGATGACTTCAGTTAGAGTTGTTATTTCCTTGGCAGAACATCATGAGTGGAAGCTATGGCAATTTGATGTAAAAAATGCTTTTTTATATGGTGAAATTAATAAAGATATCTACATGGAGCAGCCGGATGGTTTTGTTTCTCAGACGCACCCAGAACATGTATGCAAGCTTAAAAAGGCCTTATATGGATTAAAGCAAGCTCCGAGAGCTTGGTATGGTAAGATTGCCGAATACTTACAATTTTGTGGTTATTTTGCTTCTAACTCAGATTCTAGTTTGTTTGTTAAGAAGCAAAGCAAGGTGCATGTCATTGTTCTCTTGTACGTTGATGACATGATTGTCATTGGCAATGATGATGAAGAAATTGCAAAGCTTCGGGCTGAACTTTCTATTCGATTTGAGATGAAAGATTTGGGGGAGCTTAGTCACTTTCTTGGTTTGGAAGTTAGCTCTCTCAAGGGTGGAATTTTTGTGTCACAACAAGGTTATGCGGAGAAGCTTGTGGAAAGATTTGGGTTGAACCAAAGCAAGTGGTGCTCCACCCCTCTTGATGTGAACATTAAGCTAAGGCAGGAAGAAGGCAAGCTTCTTTCCGATCCTCGTCCTTATCGGGCTCTTGTAGGAAGTTTGATCTATTTAACTATTACAAGACCCGACATTGCATTCTCGGTTGGCCTTGTTAGCTGGTACATGCAAGCACCACGAAAACCACGTTTAGATGCAGCAAAACATATCTTGAAGTATGTATACTCTACACATGATATGGGCCTTTTCTTCAAGAAATGAGCTATCTTTGAGCTACATGGATTTTCCGATGCTGATTTGGGTGGTGACTTGGATGACCGGAAGTCTACATCCGATTAAGTTTTCTTATGCGGTTCATCTTGTGTTTCTTGGTGTAGCAAGAAGCAAGATTCAGTATCTCTTTCAACAACTGAGGCTGAGTACAAAGCGGCTTCTCTTGCTGCACAAGAATGTGTTTGGCTACGTCGGCTGATTGAGGATGTTTATTCATCAATTCACAAACCAACAATTATCTATGGTGACAATCAAAGTGATTTAAAGCTCGCAACAAATCCAGTTTGTCACGCAAGGACAAAGCATATTGAGATTAAACATCATTTTATTTGTGAAAAGGTGCTTATGGGTTCAATTGAAGTTTTGGAGGTGAGAAGTAAAGACAACATCGCTGACATCTTCACCAAGTCACTTTCCAAAGGTCCATTTGAATTTCTAAGAGAGAAGCTTGGTATCATTTCTAGAAATCACTTTAAGGGGGAGTGTTAAATTTTAAAGTGTATTTTCTAGAATCCACAGTTATTATTTTTCTTCTTTTATGTTTTAAGTGATGTAGTGAGGAACTTATGTAATTTTGAATATGGGGGCTCATTTGCACATGATAGATGACACATGTCATTCTCTCTTTTCTTAGCCTTTCCACTTTCCACCTTCTACCTTGGCCATCTAACCATCACTACCCTCATTCAACTCACTTCATCTTTCTATACAACCTTACACCTTCCCATGAGACATTATTATCATCTTTCAATACCCTCATTTATTTCACCCCATTTTTCCATACAACTTTACATATTTCTATACTTCATTGGTCACATGAAAAGTCATTATTATCTTATTAGTTGAAGTATGAGTATTCTCTAGAACCTTCTCCTAATCCTTATATATACATAGACATGCTTCCAAGCCTCTCATTCCATCATACCTCACCAAAGTCCTCTTCTATCTTGTGCAAGTGTGGTCCAACCCAAGTTTTCTCTATTGCTGTAATATTTCATAAATAAGAAGTATATTTTCCATTTAGTTTTGGTCTTTCTTCTATTTTAGGTTGTGAGTCCTTGGGCTAGTGTAACTTTATTGCACTACTTGAGAATCGGTTGTTCCTAATATTTGGAAACCGTATTTCTCTACAACTTTATGTAGTTCCTTGTGGAAGGGTTTTTTTTTTTTGGTAAGTAAGGTGGCGTTATTATTTCTTTTGGTTGTTGTTGGCCTGTCCACTGTTGTGCTATTGTCTCCTTCGATGTTTTTCTAGGAGTTAGCTGCTCTCATAGATTGGTTTCCATTTTTTTTTTTTTTTACACATAGTCTTTCATTTAAAAAAATAAAAGAAAACTTCGTTTACGGCCTTGAAGTATGTATTATGGGTTTTGCAATGTCACCACCAAATAATTAAAGAGTAATAATACATGTCAACTTTCTTGTGTACTTTATGTGATTCTTGGTCTTAACATGTGTTTTGTTTCCACTTCAAAAAAAGAAAAAAAAAGGGTGTTTTGTTTCTTTCTTGGACAAGGACACTGCGGCAACTCTATATTCATTCATTCAAGTGTCTTTCACGCGTTCTTCCACGATGCAATTATAAGAATTTTCTGTTTATTTAAGGCCCTAAGGTCTTCCTACCCATTTTCCTGTCGTGGAAGCCACACGGTTCATACTACAAACCAAAAAAAAAAAAAAATAATAAACAAAAAGGCATAATGATGGTGAACGAGTGTAATTTCAGGGGTAATGTTTCTGTTGTGCATCGTGTAAGCGGTTATCAAAACAGAAGACAAGCTACAATTTCAATTCATTCATTTTCTTTTCTTTTCTTTTTTAATTTTTTTAAGTTTTTTCTTTTAAAGTCGTAAAGGGGTTCAAAAAAGCAAACTTCTTTGTACGATTTGACTTAAATGTTTAGTTTGTAGAAAAATTAAGCAAACATAGAAGACTTTTTAAGCTTATACATGGACCCCTCTGCCCTCCAACCTTCCAATGTGTGTTTTTTTTCTTTGTTTTTTTACCCTGTTTTGGTCAATCACCATAGTCATAGATGAGGACATTTTGATTTTCTTTCACTTGTTTCCATAAGCTCTAGGTTAGGTGGCCAATCCAACACGCGGTCACTAAATATTTTCACTAAAAATCTTTACTATTGATAAATAAGTAATACTAGAAGGAAAACTCATATTCTCCTTGATAAATAAGTGAAAGAACCAAAAACTTTTTGAAATAGATTTGGTGATGCATACTATGTATGGCCAATCACTAAAGAATTTTGGTAGCAAATTAATTTCTAGATTTCATTACACAGTTTAAACCATTTAACACCTGCTTAGAAATTGTAGTATGTGTTAAAAAATGGAATTCATTTTACATAAATTGAAGAAGCTTTTTTGTTCGATCCGAAAATGTTTTCTGTTAACTATTATTTTTTATTGCACCAAACACTGAAAAAGACAAGTTATTTTTTAAAAATTAATTATTTTACACCGAAACAAACGAAAAATTTAATTGAGAATGAGGAACAGAGGAATGAGGACCGTAACGGTTAAAAACATGTATTAGATATGTTTAGATAATTAGTGTAATAGGTAAAATGCTCGCATCCTTTTACAGATATGATGTTTTGGGCAAATCATACTTAATGTGGCAAAGCTTACAAGTTGACAGTGTACCCATTTACAAAAAGGGGTGTACAAGCTTCCGTAGGGGACCAAAGCTTTTCTTGGCGGTCTAATTACGATATCTAGTTCTTGTCGATCTACAGATAAATTGAATATAGCTAGCGCGAATGACTGCCGTCGATGGCTCCGATTGTGGCCGTCCGATATTCAAGATTGAAGAATTGAACATCACCATCATGTACCATTCACTGGACTGTTTTTCTACATGTTGGAAATTAATTTTAGACTCATTCAACATGGGAGATTTAAGCAAACAGCGAGTGTCATGTTTAATTTGTACAATAGTAAGTATAATTCACTTGAGGATATTGAAGCACTTCTACCAATATTTGTTGTGAAAATGAGATGTCTCAGGATAATTTGGTTTTTATGAATATTTCCATGTATTAAAATTTCTTTGTTGCCTTCTTGAATCGACAAAAGAATAGAAAGAAGTGCTGTACTTTTTCTTATCCTTAGAACACGCAAAATTGATGCCCTCAAGCTCAAGCATTTCATGGCAATCACACAAACATGAAAGCGAACTTATTGTTTGATTTGTTTCATCTATTGGTTTGAATAGATTCATTCATTCAAGTCTAAAAGTCTTTCACGGGTTCTTCCACGATGCAATTATTTGATAAGAATTTTTTGTTTATTTAAGGTCTTCCTACCCATTTTCCAGTTGCGGAAGCCGCATGGTTCTTACTACAAACCAAAAATAAAAATAAAAATAAAAAGGCAAAGTCATGGTAAATGAATGAAATTTCAGTGGTAATATTATTTCTCTAGTGTAAGCGGTTACTGAAGAATTTTGGTGGCAAATTAATGCGTGTCTTGATTTTATTACACACTCTAAACCATTTAACACCTACCTTATTAATTAAGCTTTTCATTCAAATTTTGAATTAGAAACTTATACCACATTATATGGGCGGCAAAAGCATTTAGGGTTTGGGTTTTTGGTGCAATACAATTTTTTTTTTCTTTTTGAGATTCAGCAAAGTGAGTGAGACATAAAAGTATTCTTGTGAAGCATCAATCCTGTATCCTCTTAAGAGTCAATTTTCTAATTAAACCATTAAGTTGATCATGCCATTCAAATTAGCTTAGTGATTTATATTATGATCAATTCTCTATCATAGTACGTACTATCTCAAAATGGGCATGTTCTTACTCTAAACCCCTTTATCTGGATTTGATCTACTTGTTTACCCTATCATAAAAATTGAAATTGTGTAAATTAAGCTGGTCAGGTGGACACTCGGTATATCAACTTAGAATGTTTCCAAGTTCAATACTTTGAACTAATATAACAAAATGAATTTGTAACTTCTAAATTCCGTATCACAAATCTTATTCTAGATTTAGTTGTATAACTTTGTAAAAAAATATGCGTACATTTCTAATGAATAATATATCATATTACCATCATATTACTACATGCAAATCTCTTGAGAACCCAAAATTGGCATATATATTGACCCTATATTGCACAATTTTGTTTCCTCTTTGGCAAGGGAAAATAATTTAGAAGACCGAATTAAGCGGAAATGTATATATATACATCCTAGCTTCACTATGAAACTCTTCTAAAGAAAGCATTTGAATTCAGTCCGTAGAAATGCTATTAATTAGATACCAAAAACTCTTCTAAAGAATGCATTTGAATTCAGTCTCTCGAAACACATGCTGTTTACCCTAACATATCTTCCTTGTATATTAATTGGATTGTTCAGGCCGCCTTCTCATTTGTGTAATATTCATGAGATTATTTATCAATTTCTTTCTATCTTATTAACTACCAAAGTGGAGGCACGTTCGTCACTGTAAAAAAGTGGAAATTGAAGCCACACCAAAATCCATGTCAAAGTGGAAATTAAGGGTATTGATCTTTTTTAATGCATGAGATATTTTCAATAACTTTGTGGAAAGGTGTATGTCTAATCAGTCCATGTCGATGTGGAATAAGAGCTCTCCTAACACTAAATTCCATGCATTCAATTTTCAAAGTCCAGTTTTTTATTTTTTTAAATCTTTCACGCGTTTTCTGATTATGGCAAGTTTATTTTTGAGAATTTATTATAATTATCTATTAAAGGTCTTCTGACACATTTCATTGTACAAGACACAACATTTCGAACAACAAGAAAATTTAAAAAAAAAAGGAAAGAAACCAAACTTCTCTGCAAAATTGTCGTATTCGTAGACAAGTTAGCTCACGCGGAGAAGACTTTAAGCCCCTAACCTTCCAATTTGATTTAAATCTTTTCTTGTCTTTTTCTTTTCTTTCTCTTTCATAGAACATTTGGAGATTTGGGAGGCATTTGAAGAGGAATGATGGATCATCAAGACCAGGAAAACCAAAAATAAGAAGGCAAAGTTTGTTAACCTTAAAGGCTCAAGTTATCTCTATTAGGATCCTAGAGCACTTGTAAATCTTGAATTAACTCTAGAGTTATAAATATTGTTTAATGATCAGGATATATTTTTTTTTTAAAAAAAAGAAGAGGTGACATCCACTTACGGAATAAAACAAATTTGAACGTACAACCCAAATCTTCTTTCATACTAAAGAATCTAATGCATCAATCAAAACCAACCAATATAGCAAATTATCAAATATTTCAAACCATTATTTTTATTTCTTTTCTATATATATATATAATTTGGCTGGTAGTAATCCCAGCTAATTAA